>JAOVYU010000031.1:482824-495324 GCA_025674565.1 Synodontis membranacea
GATGAGTGTGTGTTACAGACTGTTATTGTGTTGCAGACCGACATTGTGTAATGAGTGTGTGTTACAGACTGTTATTGTGTAATGTGTGTGTGTTACAGACTGTTATTGTGTTGCAGACCGACATTGTGTAATGAGTGTGTGTTACAGACTGTTATTGTGTTACAGACCGACACTGTGTAATCAGTGTGTTACAGACTGTTATTGTGTTACAGTTATTGTGTAATGAGTGTGTGTTACAGTTATTGTGTAATGAGTGTGTGTTACAGAATGTTAGTGTGTGATGAGTGTGTGTTACAGACTGTTAGTGTGTTACAGACTGACATTGTGTGCTGAGTGTGTGTTACAGACTGTTAGTGTGTAATCGGTGTGTGTTACATGCGGTTATTTTGTAATGAGTGTGTGTTACAGACTGTTATTGTGTAATGAGTGTGTTACAGACTGTTAGTGTGTGGAGACGTGTTTGGTAATGGTTGAGATAATGTGTTAGTGTTTTCCTGCTTTAAACACACATGGACATTAACTAATGAGATGATAATGAGAAAGTGTGTTAGGGTGTTAGGAAGTGTTGGTGTATTTTGTGTGCATTAGTTTGTGTGTGTGTGTTAGATTCATTAAGAGTGTAGGTGTGTAATAATGCATGTTTATGAACCTGAGTCCAGTCAGGTGTGTTAGAGAAGGGAAACACTGATACGCTGTGTATGCTGAAGTGTTCACTGTTGAATTGTTCAGAGTTTAGATGTTCAGCATGGCATTTATCAGTATTTGGTATGGGGATGCTCAGTGTTGAGATGTCAAGTGTTGACGTGTTTGGTATGATGCTGTTAGCTATAGACTTTATTGGTGTTGAAGTGTTTGGTGTGGAGTTGTGTTGTGTTGAAGTGTTCGGTGTGGTGCCAATTGATGTTGAGGTGTTTGTTGTGAAGCCGATAGGTGTTGAGGTAATTGTTGTGGAGCTGATAGGTGTTGTGGTGTTTGCTGTGGAGCTGTGTGGTATTGATTAGCTTGTTGTAGAACTGAGTGGTGTTGAGGTGTTTGGTGTGGAGCCGATTGGTGTTGAGGTGTTTGCTGTGGAGCTGTGTGGTGTTGAGGAGCTTGTTGTGGAGCTGAGTGGTGTTGAGGTGTTTGGTGTGGAGCTGAGTGGTGTTGAGGTGTTTGGTGTGGAGCTGAGTGGTGTTGAAGTGTTTGTTGTGGAGCTGATTGGTGTTGAGATGTTTGTTGTGGAGCTGATTGGTGTTGAGGTGTTTGTTGTGGAACTGACTGGTGTTGATATTTTTGTTGTGGAGCTGAATGGTGTTGAGATGTTTGTTGTGGAGCCGATTGGCGTTGAGGTGCTTGGTGTGGAGCTGAATGGTGTTGAGATGTTTGTTGTGGAGTTGATTGGTGTTGAGATGTTTGTTGTGGAGTCGATTGGCGTTGAGGTGCTTGGTGTGGAGCTTATTAATATTGAGGTGTTTTTGTGGAGCTGATTGGCATTGAGATGTTTGTTGTGGAGCTGACTGGTGTTGAGATGTTTGTTGTGGACCCGATTGGTGTTTGTCTTTTGCCGATGTTGAGATTGTCAGGGTGGAACACTCAGTGTTAAGCTGTTCATTACTGAACTGTTGGGTGTTGTACGGTTCATTGTGACGCTGAAACACTACTAGGTTTTTCACAGTGACCGAAAGAAAAGCACTAGATGTTTCCATGGTTACATTTATCTAGCGGCATGTAACTTGTTAGCTAGTGTTAATTTTCAGTAGGCTAACATGCGTTTAATTTATTAGTGCTTAATCCACACGCTGTTTATTATTTTATTCACTCTGTTATTTAACAATACTTTCATTAACCTCATTCACACCAGTCCTTATTGTCCATCATCAAAATTACAAAGATCATTAGCATCATGTTCTTTTTCTGTTCTTTAGGAACAGGCTGAATCTGAATCCAGTAACAGTGTTAGAAAACAATAATTGACGATAAGGATCACAGAACGTCCTGTTTCCTTTTCTGCCTTTAAGTTCAGGCTTTTATGAAGAGAGCGGATTTGAATTGAATGCTTTGTTTTCCTCGCTGGAACGCTGGAACTTTCCCTCATTTGACTGTAATGCGTCTGCAGTTTCGCTGATGTCAGAACAAACCCATCAGAACCTCCACAGAGATGATGACTGGCTCAGTTTCACCTCAGTAACCTAAACATCACCCTTTACTGCCAGTCAAGTCTTGTTTACTGTTTTGTTTACATCACTGTAGTGAAAAAATGTAAACAATTCAATTTTAACATTTTAAGCTTAACATTATGGTTTTATTGCTTTAAATTCAACAGGAATGGCTCTTCAACATGCTAACATGCTAACACGTGGCGAGAATCGTAGCAAATAGCCGCCAATCTAACGGCAGCTCTGATATATTTTGAATGGATTTGTGATTTAAATGAGACAATTTTGTGGTAAAACATTTCTTTTGTGAGTTTTCGTTATGTTTTTTGATGTAACTGAAACGCTGTCGATGTCAGAATGATGATATCGTTATAATTTACGTTGTTTTTTTTGTTGTCTACATTTTAGCTAGCATGTGTAGAATTAGTTAGTTTTTCAAGAAGGCATGATAATAATAACTGATTTGTGCACTTCAAGCCTATATATACACTTAATAAAGATCACAGTGCTCTCCAGAAATATTGGCACCCTTGATGAAAATGACCCAATGATGGTAATAAATGTACAGATACTCTGAATTATTGTCTGTAATGTTTATTTTGTCCAATTATCTTTGGTCGTTTTTATCAAAGGTGCTAATAAATTTGGAGGCACAGTAGGTTTATAAAACCATTCCTGTTTAATGTAGATTTAAGTATTTTTTTTTCTCCTTTAGGGTGATTTCCGCTGATGGAGGATGACGAGGAGGATACGCCTTTACCGATTACAGCCAATCAGATCGAGATCGCAGACAACAGACGAGGGAACATGCCGCTGATTCAGACTACGCCACGCTTCCGGAACCGGGGCTCTGCCCCAAACACAGTCAGTCCACTCCACCGTTCCCTCCACGGAGCTGTGGGATTGGGGTTGGTGTCTACACCATCGGGATCCGGAGATGATTCACAAACACTTCTTCACAGTAAGGATGCGCAATAAGCAAACTACTTTGCTTAGATAACGCTAAAGCAAGCTAGTTAACCAGCTGACGTTAACGTGGTGGTGAGTTTAGCTTGCTGGTTAGCGTAGCTGTTTAAAGCGGTATTGCTAAGCATTAAGTAAGGGGAAGAAAATAAAAGAATGTTTAGTCGTTTGTGATTGGCTGATCAGAGTCAACCTAAGCTCCGCCCCCTTGGAGAATAAAACATGGCATAGTTTGTTTTTTTTAATCCACAAAACCTTAGTTTGTTGTCACCTACATACGATAAACTCGTTACTGATGATTTTACCCTGTGTGCAGATTTAATCTTCTTCCCCGGAGGCGATTCTGGTTTCTCCGCTCGCGTTCTGTCTGCTTCAGAGGAATTGGGAGAAGAAGAACAGCAGGATGAAGGGAAAGGGGAAGAGAGAGAAGAGGACAGGACGAGTGTGGAAGTTCAGATCGGACGGAAGCTGCGCGAGATCGGAGATCATTTTCAGCAGGAGCACATGCAGCTGGTGAGACAAACACACAAACAAACACAACCTGAAAGCTTTATAAATTTTTTTTTATATTATTTCTGACTGCATGAGTCTCTGACTGAGTCGAGAATCTGAAGTCCTTTGCTCGATGTTCAAGCCAACGTTCCTGACTGTACTCCAACTTTTCACAAGCCAATCAAATCCTGTTTGATGAAACCAAAGCTCCGCCCACTCAAATATACCATTTACGTCACATTTTGTGAATGTAAAACGTTTGAATTCCATGGATGTTTCATGACCGCTTTAAAATGATTTCTGACATCTGTACAGCTCCTAAACGTTATTTAGAAACGCATCATGTTTGTGATGTCACAGAGGGATGCAACTAACACTCGGTTTTTATCTCCTTACATACAAAACGCTAGCGGACGACAAACAGACGTAAATTCTTTACAGACACTCTGTGACTGAGTGATTTATCTCTGGGTTTAATGTTGAAAAAACACTGCATGATGCTTGTTGTTGAGCATTTTAACATTTCCTGACATTTCATATCTGATGTGGATAAAAAACAAATAAATAAAGAAATAAACATTTTTCTGTTGCCCCAAAAAAACAAGTACCAAAAACTGAAACTTCCTCTAGTGCCAAGAAAATTTTGTTTTGTTACGTGTTGAAAATGGGTGGTGACGGGAAGGTGACGGGACGTTACTCGGGGAGGAGCCTGATGTAGTGTTCGTTGCTGCTTGGTTACGTATTTAACATCATAAAACACAAACAGAAATATATAAGTTTGCTAAGAAACCTCCAGGGAAACACTAAACAGGAAAAAAACCAAAAGGATGAAAAGGAGGAAAAATAAAATAAAAAATTTCAAGATTGAATTTATCAAATAAGCTGTGTCCAGTCTAGTGCTAGTACTAGTTATATTAAAAATAATCCTGATTAATTTACCCTTTATTATTATTATTATTATTATTATTATTATTATTATATTCATGATGTTAAGGTCTCATACTAATGCAGCTGGTTGCTAGAATCACACTGAAGATGTAAAGCCAGTGAGAGAACAAGAGTGTGTGTGTGTGTGCACTCGCGGGTGTTTTATACTGCAGGCTAAATTTAGAGCTATGAATCATCCATGACCTCACCAGTAACGTGACCGCTGTAGGCTAACCACTATAGGCTGATTTCTATAATCTAATGTCACTTTATGTAAATGTGAGCAGGAAGTTCTTCTGAAGATCAAAGTAAAAATGCTGATGATATTATTATTAGTATTATTATTATTTTTTTATTGTTATAAATTAGTTATATATTGTTTATTTACATGTTACATTAATGAAGCTATTAAACATTGGAATTATTTCTAGTGGTGTGTAAAATGTGTGACACGAAGTGTTAGATTGTTGTATGAAAGTGCTCTGTGTGTGTGTGTGTGTGTGTGTGTGTTCATGTGACACGGCTTATGCAACACACTGCAACACTTGGTCCCTCCTCCCTGCCTGGAACACACCGCTCCACTAAACTCTACTCTCAAAAACCATCCATGACCCTGCGCCTGAATGGACAGTTTTAAACCGTATGCCCCGCCCCTAGCTCTCCAGTCACTGAGCTCTGATTGGTTGTTGATCAGGGACCAAGGGGAAAAAAAGGACAGCACCACAACCTAGTGGTAGTTCCTAAGAAGAATCTCATAAATCAGTTTATTATTTTATTTAATGAAGTCTTAAGTACTGCTGAGTTCCTGTGTTATTAATTTATACAAAAAAAAATTACTTATTTAAATAAACAAATGCAGAAATGATTAATTAGTAATAAACTAAAATGTTCAGTTAACAGTCGCTCATTCAATTCCAACGTCAAACGATTGATTGAAATGATATAATTGATGTTTAACTATATGATGATGTCACTGTTATGTTATGGTTATTTTACGTGCGATTTTATTTTTGTCTGTTTCTTCTGCAGTTCCTGCAGTACCAGAGGAACCAGCAGCCAATTTGGTGGCGTTTAGTGACGACGCTTTACGACTTCCTGCTTCCGAGGGAGTTCATCGGACACTGAGGAGGTCAAGGGTGAAGGAATCCTCCGTCCCTGGGTCCTAGTGTCTCCCTCGGGTTACTTGTGCCCTTAAACCATTCTTATGAGGTGAACTAGGAAAACAGACAGGAAGTGAGAAGGAGTGCGAGACACCGCTGGACGGAGACGGTGTCCCCGCTACTGCTCACAAAGAAGCCATCTTTAAAATGGAGCTAGTTTCATGGGTTCTTTTTTTTGTTATTTTAATTTTGCCTATTAGTCTGTGAATGCCTTACAGTGGATTGAGTTAAGAAAAATATACAGTTGCTTCAGAGATTGAAGGACTTCAGGAAAGTTCCAGAAATTAGAAAATGTGAAGGAGCAGCCTCAAAAAAACTCAACAACATACCTTTGTTTGTTTACTAGTTAAAAATAACTTTTTTTTACGTTTACTTTTTTTTTTTTCCTTCCCTGTCATGACTTTGAGACAGTTTTTCTCTGATCTCAGCACAAGTTTCATCGAACAGTTAACTTTTTTAGGGGGGGTAAAAAAAAAAGTCTTTTGGAATGAAAACATCGATGCACGTCTTTCGCCTTAAAACCAATTTTTAACATCTGAGCCTTTAACCTGAGCCTTTAAGATCCTCAGGGCTGAGAGATTTTCACTATCCTGATTATTCTGTAGGTTTATACTCACTTTACTCAGACGTTTTGTCTCTGAACTTTCTCAGTCTGAGCTGGATGATTTTTAAACATGACTTTTATTGTTTTCTTTGTGAAATATCATAAATTATGTCAATTTATAGCATAAACCTTTGAGTTTTAAGTAGGTCTTAAGCTAAAAATTTTTAGTGTCAAGTTTATTGACCTTTTAAATCAGAAAATTAAGAAAAACCATTGTAATTGTGTGCGATAAATTTTTGGTAAGTCACTTAAAAAAAGACTAGATTTCTTTGGTTAAAAAAATTAAATAAGATTTGAGAATATGGATACTGAACATTTTTACAGTCAGGTTTAAAAGACTAATTTTACTACAAACAATTTTTCTTCTTTTTTTTTTTTTTATAATAAAAGCTATTATAAAAAAAGTATAAAAAAAAATTTAACTATAAAATTTTTGTATGAAGCTGAAATTCTCTTCAGTTTTTTTAAACTCACATTTTAAAGCCTGACTGTAAATCATGATTATAAAATGATTATAAATTGGAACTAATGCAGTGCTCTCTCAAGTTCGATCAACAATCAGACACGAGCTTAAAATCTCAATTTCCTCTGATGTCCAATCCGCAGTTCTGATGATGAACTTGGTTAAAGTCTGAGGATCTGCGTTTCTGTGTATAAAAACGCCACTACTTTCAAACGGGTTGTAAAAAACGGGTTTTTTTTTTTAATCGAATCTTTAAAAAAACATCAAATGAAATATAAATTCTTTAGTATAAAGAAGAGAAAATGCACTGAAATTAATTTCTAAATTATGTGATGTTTCTCTGAAGCCATTAATGAATAACGGTGTATTTTTTATTGCTCTTTAAGGCCCTTATTCATCACAGCTGCGATAATTTTCGCAATTTTACTTGGATTTTCCATAATTTCCAAGTTTTTTTTTCTTTCTGCTGAGAATGTTGATTTCTTCTTCTAATTATTTTATCATATGGGAAAAAAAACCCTTAAAAATCCCTCATCTGAGTCCATAAAACACTGTGAGCTGTATTTAATTGAATCTAATCTAAATCTAAGTTCAACACTTCACAATATTTATATTAGAAATTATTTAGCTAAATATATTTAAATAATAAAACATTTACAGGCGAACACTCACTTTTATTTAAGTCTGATAAATAAGGGCCACGACGTTCATTTATTTTATTATTATTATTATTATTATTATTATTATTATTAATTTTCATATTATTATTTTTCAAGAATTAAAATGTTTCCCTCTGTAAGATTTTATCAGTGTCCAATGAGAAGGCCTGAATTTGTCACATGACCAGCTCATCAATTGGACCTAATGTGTTCTTTCTTTCTTTTTTTTTCTTTCTTTTCTACAGAACAGTAATTTTTATTAAAAATGATTAAAAAATGTATTGGTAGAAATGGAGCTATAAATAATAGTAACAATAATAATAATAACAACAACAATAATAATAATTAATAATAATAAAATTAGTATTTATTTATTTTTGTTGTATATGAGTTTGTAAAATAAAAGGGATATGAATTCATATTCACACGAATATGAGCAGTTTATCAATTTATTCATAATTCTGATAGATGTAAAAAAAAAGAAAAAAAAGAAAAAGCGCTTTTATTAAATCTAAATGCTTTATTTAAGAGTGATACGACATGAATTGAACAAATTTTGCTTTGATATATATTTCTATGTGATAGCGGAATGTGCCGATAAAACAATTCTGCGATATGTCACAATATTCAACACACGGCGTTATGATCACAGACTCGCAACACGCTCGAGCCGTAGCAAACGCCCAGCTTTATTCACGCGAAGCTCCTTTATAGCGGCTAAACATGAAGGCGTGATCACAAGCATGTCACATCTTTATGGAAAGATAACCCTGTAATCTCGTGATGATATCAGGAGCCGTGATTCAGAAGGGACCGGATGCGTCAGCTGGCTTTCTGTCTCCCTCCTTCATCCACCACAAACTGGTTTTATATTTCAGCTGCCAAACAAATCCCTCCTTTCGTTTATTCTAGATGAAAAATTCTCACACCGTGGTCTCTGTACGAAGCTGAAATCTTTCTGAATAAACACACACCTGAGTTCTGAGACGTGTGTGAGCGCCGTCACACTGCACAGCCGTCGTTTTTATCTTTGACTCTGTTTCACTTCTGAATCGCAATTTTTCTCAGACAATCAGAACCTTAAACGTGCCTTAGGGCCGAACACACACCAGCTCTGCCGCTCACCTTCACACGGCAACAGGCAAAAACGCTGAACACGAGCACCTGGTCAAACTAAAAAAAAAAAAACAAAAAAAAACCAACACAAACTGTTCGACTCATGGCAGATGTGAATCATTCATGCCAACGTTATATTTTTATATCACGATACTTGCCTAACATTTTAGCACAGTTTACAATACTTTGCCAATCTACTGTTTTTATTTACTGAATTGTACTGATTACTGAGCACTCCTCATGCTCCCTACCTAGGGAGCCTCCTTCAGACAATCCCTAGTGTCCAATATGTCCCCAGTCGAATATGAGCACACGAATAGCATTGATTATAAAAACTGGACCAAATGCCAGACTGTACTCTGAAAACTGATTACGGATGTAAAGCCCGACAGATTTATTTTAAAGCAGAAGACTTTTAAAGAAAGCGTTTACGGTGTGTCGTTTTCACTCCCTGGCAGGAATTTAGCTTTTTAGCTTGAATCTCTGGCTGTATTTTTTACATTTTAATGCCCTTTCAAGTGCACTCTTTTCAAAAGATTCAGTGTTGTATAAACCCTGTTTTTATTTTCCCCGTAAAATGTGTTTATTTGATGTTACAAATGTTTTTTTTTTTAATTCTTCTTCTTATTATTATGTTTATAGAACAAATGATTATACAGTTCTTATGGTTATTTATATGTGGATAAGATGTGCTTTTTTATAGATTAAATGCTTATCATATCACAAATGCTGTTAAATCTTTTTTTTCTATAAAACTCATTAAAGACGTAAATGAAAGAAATGTTTGTTTGTATTTTACATCCTTACACAAAAAGCTTGACCTTTTAAAAACTTACAGCTTTGTTTGTCTTGGGTTCCTGCAATAAATAACAATGCAAAGAGAAATAAATAAATTAATAAATAATTAGCAATCCTGTCAACAACAATAAACCATCACTACTAATAAAAAATTCAAGAATATAAATATCGATTCTAATAATAATAAAGGTCAGTTTTAATTGTAATATGTAATAAATTGAGATCTAACTTGGAAATTACGAGAAAGTGATAAAGTACACAAAAAATGAATGATAAAACATTAAATAGAATTTTAAGGTTTATTTCTAATAAACTATTATTTAAAAACATTTTTTTTACCTCTTTTGACCCCCCTTTTGACCCCCCCAATTATCCTCCAACCAAACGAGACAATTTTAAAACAAGTAAAATTGCAGAAAATATACCTAAATAAAAATTCTTATAATGTAAAAGTCTTATAATGAAACATTGTTTAGATATTCTAGCAATTAGAAATCAATTAAAAAAAAAGTAAAAACAATTAAAAAAGTATTCAACTATTTATTGACGATTTTCTTTCTTAAATTCTACCTTTTTCTTTCATCTTAAATGTGTGATTAAATTGTAATAAAGCGTAAAACTGTAAATAAATAAATAAATCAGAGTTTAGTTTCAAATTGTAAATAAAGGCAGAAACAGCGAGCAGGGTTTGCCCTTATAAACATTTTATTCATTCTCTATGAAATTTCATCACTAAAAATATATATAAAAAAACAACAACCTGAGATGATTAGTCAGATGTTATCTGATCAAATGTGAAAAAAATCTCTTAAAAAAATGTCTTTAAAAGTAGTTATGTATTTAATCACATATTGAAATGTAACAGTTTTGCACAAGATCAATCTTCAAGTAGAAAAGTTACAGAGAATAATCTGTGTTTTTTTGTTACAAAAACATTCACATTTTATCCAGTAATTTAAAGCACTTTACTGCACAAATAATTTTAAAATAGTTTTAGATTTCAATAACAAAAAAGTGTGACGCACTCCACCATTTGGATCTTGATATGGAGCTGATCAGATATTAAAACATTAAAATATTATAGTTTAAAGTTATGAAGTTTGATATGAGTCATATTTTATAATGTTTTCAAGGTGCTTTTGATGACTACACTGAAGTCACACTCAAGTTTTATATTATATTATATTATATATATATAAAAGTTTATATATATCAACTATAAACTTTTTTTTTTCTTTTTTTAAAGGAGCCTTTTTTTGGGCTCTTGAAGTCTGATTCAGGCAATTTCAGAATTATTGGCACCCTTGGTAAAGACAGGTAAAAAATAAAGTCAGGTATTTGTTGTTAAAGCTTAATGACATTCTTAAAATATAAAGATAAAAAAACTTTAACTAATGCAAATTTATTGCAAAAAATGTATGCTGATCCTAGAGAATCTTATGAGCATCCTCAAGCAAACTTGCATTTAGAGGTTATTTTTTTTATTTTACTTTTATTAAAACAGAAAGTGGCAGTAATTCTGAAGCCCATAATTCATTCTTACAGATAAACCACTTTATGGCGTCTGATGATAAGCAAGGAGTGTTAAATATAAGTCGATAAGGGCGTGTTAAAAACAGAATTAAATATTAAAATTGAATCTGAAGCTCGATTTGTCTTTTCTTAAGTTGCTCTAAAACCCTGATATAAAAGACACAAACATAAATTCAACATTAATCCCATCTCTGTTTCAGCAGTTTTGGTTTCTAAGCCTAAGAATTCCAGTTGACCTTTGATTCTGTACCGGCGGAGACTCGTGAAAAATGACGTTATAATTAATACTGATTCATTCGGGTAACAATCTCATAAACGTAAGTGATTTTGAAGTGTTTTTAAATCTGCTGAAAGCTGTGATGGGATCTTTAAGAAAAGTCGTTATAAACTCTGCTTGTGGGAGTGTCCATGTTTATGGGTGTGGCTATTTACATATCATTAGCATTCGTTTTCACAGATTAGTATTTCAACGCTAACATCTCAGTTTTAAAAAAAGTTTACGCTGGACTGTGAACGCAGAACCGGACAGAACTAGAAAGAACCAGGCAGAACTCTTGAGAACAGTTCCTACTGGTTATGGTTTGGACTGAATGTGTGAATTATTACTCTAAATGATGAGTAGTAATGAAAACACTCAGCTTCTCATCGCGTAAGAAGTGCACTTGAGCAGTAACAGATTAAACGCAGCCGCATCGAGTTATTCTAGCGCTGATTTCTCTTTCTGGTAATATTTTGGCAGAGATTTTGGCCACAATGTTTAAAGTGCAGCTTAAATATTTGTGCAGCTTATATATTTTAAGTGCAGCTTAAACTCTTTTCTGTCACATTCATAAGATTTCATGTATAAAAAATCCACAACGAGATGCATATTTACAATGTAAAGTTAAACAAAGGAACAATTTCTCACGTCCAAAAGTCTGAGGCCACCGACTGTGGTGTAGTGATGCCGTTTGGGACACGCCCACCGTCGAGCAATTATGGTGTTTGTGTGGACTATATAGTTAATAAGGCATGTGGTTTGGACACACCCGCAGTGGACTCAGACGTCTGCATATACAGATGAAAATTTCGATAATACAGCTCCAATTCCAAAAACTTTACGTAAAATGTAAATAAAAACAGAATTTAATAATTTGAACAAAGAAAACACATCAAATGCTGAAAGTGAGAAATTTTACTATTTCATGAGTTCATTCTGAATTTGACGACAGCAATACATCAGAAAAAAGTTTGGAAAAGCAAGTGGTACTAGACAGTTGGGAGGAAAATTTTACAACAAATTATGTTAATTGACATTGAGTGCATCTTAGAGAGGCAGTAAAGATGGGCAGAGGTTCAACAAGCTGCATCAAAAATTGTGGAACAGTTTCAGAATAAAGTTCCTCAACATGAAATTGCGAAGACTTTGAATATCTCATCATTTACAGGACATCAAAAGATTCCGAGAATCTGGAGAAATCTCTGTGCGCAAGGGACAAGGCCAAACATCAACACTGGATGCCCTTACTAAAGATGTAACTTCAGCAACGCCACGTCTTCTCTGAGCCAAAGCTGATTAAAAATGGACTTAGGCAAAGTGAAAAACTGTTCTGTGGTCAGATGAATCGAAATTTTAAATTCTTCTTGGAAAACATGGATGCCACATGCTCT
>JAOVYU010000031.1:500324-501619 GCA_025674565.1 Synodontis membranacea
TAAAATCTGCAGTTTTGTGTTTCTTTCTTTCTTACTTACTTGTACGTTTTGGTTCTGTCCAGCCAGATCCCACAGATGAGTGAGCCGACCATACCGGCCACGACGATGGTGAGGCCGATTCTCCCAGCATTCACCTCTTCACCCTGAAACACCCGCAGCTTTAACTTCAGCTCATTCACACACTATAACCCATTACACCGCTAATAAACCATACATGGAATCTTTAACGGAATCTTTATTTGTGAATAAAAAAAAAAAAAGATTCCTTTAAGTCTAAGTTTTTAACTTTTTCTTATAATTTTTAAATACACACTTTTGGAAAATCATTTTCCTCCTCGACTTCCAGAAGAACCTATTATGTGGTAACTATAATGAACTTGATTTGCAAAATAAAAATAAAAAACTTTGATAAAATATATCCTCCAATAACACTCTAGGGTTGAAAATTTTAATTTCAAAGTATTTCCATTAGTGCCGTACAAAGAGTTACACACAATTCTGTTAACTTTAATAATTTATCCTCTGCATTATTCTGTAGTTTAGTTTTTAGTCCTTTTTACACCCAACACCAATAATTTAGCTACAGTACATATTCTGCTCTAAGTCTGTAGCTATTCTTGTTTATTTTACAATCAAAACGTAGCTACAACACCTGCATTATTCAGCCTCAGATGGAATTATTTAGGCTTAGCTTTAATTCTGTAGTTAAGTTTTAGCATTTTTCATATTTAAAATTCACAATTTAACAACAACACCTGCATTATTCAGCCTCAGCAGTGATTCCGCACTTTGGTTTTTAGTATTTGTAATATTTAAGCCATAATTTAGCCACTACGAGTATATTATTCAATGTTAGCAAATATTTTAGCATGTGTATATTTAACTACAGTTAACTAGAGTTAAATGTAACTACTTTAGCTACAACGTGTACCTGATTCGGCCTCAGTTATACTTCTGTAGGTAATTTTTTAACAATTAATTAAAGTTCATAATTTAGCTGCAAGATTTTATTATTCAGCGTTTTTGTAATTCTGTAGTTCAGCTTATTGTACTGTCTAAATCTAGGCTGAATGTATTGTAATAATACAGTTATCATTGTGCCATGAAATGCTTGTTCACATTGCTTATAATTCTATATTTTATTTCTTTTTTTTTATCCTAAACTTTTAGTTATCATTTTGTGATTAATGATTCATGTATTCTTTAAATGAATATTCTACTATTTATATGTTTTATAACTGAATACACACACACACACACACACACACACACACACACACACACACACACACACA
>JAOVYU010000031.1:552024-563925 GCA_025674565.1 Synodontis membranacea
AAAAGACCAAACTCTTTGAAGACTTTTGTAAAGTAGCAATGGAATATGAATAAGGAATTTGCATAAATAGCAAAAATGTAATTTACTTATATTATTGCCAAAATAATACATAATATTGGCCTTTGTAATAAAGATACAGTTTTTAAACTATAACTTTATTACGAAAAGTTATAGTCCCCCCCCTTCGCAAGGTTACTTTATACTTTTGTACTTTAAGTATGTGTTTTTAGAGGTGTGTACTTAGAGGTTGTGCTGACCAACTTACAGTTGTTCTCACTGACATCCACAACATCTCCCTAAGACAAGCCATTGTTCCTCAGTGCTTCAACACCACTACCATTATTCCACTGCAAAAAAAAAATCACCAACATCATCACTGAACGACTATCGCCCTATTGGACTAACACCAATCATGATGGAGTGCTTTGAAGGGTTAGTCAAAAATCACATCACATCCAGTCTGCCTGTCTCATTTGATCAACTTCAATTTGCATACCGCCCAAATCGCTCCACTGATGATGCCATAGCAACTGCACTCCATCTGACTCTGGCTCATCTGGAAAATAAGAACAGTCATGTGAGGATGCTTTTTATTGACTTCAGCTCCGCCTTCAATACTGTCATCCCACAACACCTGGTAAAGAAACTGGAGCCACTAGGCATCAGCACCCCTCTGTGTAACTGGTTATTAGACTTCCTCACAGACAGACCCCAGACAGTACGTCTTGGAAAAAACACCTCTGAGACTACCATCATGAACACTGGGGTTCCCCAGGGCTGTGTTCTAAGCCCCCTACTGTTCACCTTGTTGACTCACGACTGCTGTGCCAATCACAACTCGAATCACATCATGAAATTTGCAGATGACACAACAGTAGTGGGCCTCATCAGAAATGACTCCGTATACAGTGAGGAAGTTTATCAACTCATTTCCTGGTGTGGAAAAAACAACCTGGCACTAAATATCAACAAAACAAAGGAGATCATCGTTGACTTCAGGAGAAAGCACATGCCACACCGGACACTTACAATAGATGGAAACAGTGTGGAGACAGTGAGGAGCACCAAGTTTCTGGGAGTGCACATCACTGATGACCTGTCATGGACCACGAATACCACTTCTCTGGTCAAGAAGGCACAACAGCGACTTCATTTTCTCAGAAGGCTGAAAAGAGCAAACCTCACCTCCCCTGTCCTTAAAACTTTCTAAAGAGGCACTATAGAAAGTATACTGACCAGCAGTATCTCAGTTTGGTATGGTAGCTGCACTGCCGCTGAACAGAAGATACTTCGAAGAGTGGTGATGACGGCGGAGAAAAACATCAGGTCCTCACTCCCATCTGTTTAAAAATTACACTACTCACGTTGCCAGAGCAGATCCATTAAGACCATAAAAGATCCTACACACCAAGCACATGGACTGTTTGAACTTCTGCCATCTGGAAAACGCTACCGCAGTATACACTGCGGAACAGCCAGATTAAACAGGAGTGTCTACCCAGGCCATCAGAATACTAAACTCTGTTAAATAACCTTTTGACCTTTTACTCTCCTACCTACTTTATTACCACTGATAGGTCTCAAGTTTACATTCTATTTATATAGTGCAATAACTTAATCACTATGAAACGTAGTGCAGTAATTTTTCATACTATATATCACCCACTGACTATATTTATATATATCTATATTTATTGTTTGTACTTTGCTGCACTCTGTTGCCATGCTGTCTCAACTACCTCTTGTGTAAAGTGAAATGTCTGTATGTTGTCTTGTGAAATTGTCTAGTGAAATTGTCTGCATGTTGTTTTGCATGCACTTGTCTTTTATGTCTGCACATTGAGCCAGGAGAAACGCAATTTCATTATGCTATGCATCCGTTGTTGTACTGTTGTATGGTGTGAATGACAATAAAGTACACTTATTTACTTACTTACTTACTTTTAGCCTAGACTTAAATATTGGGACTGTGTCGCAAATTGGAAGGCTGTTCCATAACTGTGGGGCTTCATAAGAGAAGGATCTGCCCCTGCTGTAGTTTTAAGTATTTGAGGTACCAACAAATAGCCTGCACCTTTTGATCTAAGTAAGCGTGGCGGATCATAAGGGACCAGAAGTTCGCTCAGGTACTGTGGCGTGAGACCATTCAGTGCTTTATAGGTCAGTAGTAGTATTTTTAAATCAACCCGAAATTTGATTGGGAGCAAATGAAGTGTACATAGGATAGGGGTGATGTGCTCAAATCGTCTAGTTCCAGTAAGGACAAATAGTAAAATAGTAGATTAGTCATAACAAATATGTGTTAAAGAAGAGGCTAACAAATTCCAAATCACCACTTTATGTGACTTCCATATGTGAAGAGAAGGTGAACCTAAGGTAGATGTCTAGTCAATAGCCCATATAGCCGATCTAAAAGCATACTATAAGAAAAATACCTGTACATTGACGCTGTGAAAAGATTTGCTATTCACATAATCGCCCAAATGCTCTTCCAGGGGTGCACTAATTGCGATGTGTGTGCAATCAGTGATTCCTATTGTAGTTGGAGGGGTGGTGCTTATATGGGGCTGGCATCTGCAGAAAGTTCAACTTAATCAAGAACATATTCTGCTCGAAGCAGGTTTGAGATGCAGGATAAATTATCATGGCAACATGACTCAACTAAAACCTAACCACCTTTTGTAGTATGGGTTAATGGCAAAGTTATACCATACGTGATCAAGTTACTCTCAAACTTATCATGATAAATCAGTAATCACGCTTCGTAGTACAGGCTCGTCATCACAACAAGGAAGGCGAGTAAACAAGTAGGTTGGATGTTTTGGCACGTAAGCACAGCAGTAATGGGAATATAAACCGACCCTCCGGTTAGCCATGTTTCTCATGTGCTCATTCCATGCAGCCTGACTTTTTCTAACTCAAACAAAGCATTAAGAGGAAATACTTAGGCTTCCTGATAGAAACAGACTTCTGGATCAGATGATCAGACTGCGAGATCGTCCTCGCTTGATCAAAATAACAGACCCACAACAACGCAGCCAAGTACTTACTTACTTACTTTCTTTCTTTCTTTCTTTCTTTCTTTCTTTCTTTGTTCTAGGCAAGTGCATGACCGCCTGCATGTGTGTGAATGTGCCTTCATGGATATGTGTGTGTGCGCGTGCGAGAAAGTCAGAGAAACCGAAAAAGAAAGAGAGAGAAATTGATTAGGCAATAAACAACAGAACTCAGTTGAGTAGTGAGTGGAAAAGCTAAGGACAACAAATGTTGCATGATGTCACTTAATATGACGCCATCACATGGTTACTCCATACCACATGACAGTGTGAATGCATCATAGGAAGTGACAACTAGCAATCAGATCTTAGTCAGATATGAAGAACACATGTGCAAAGATAAATTATTTATTTTAGCATTTTCGCTGATAACGCATATTTGCGCTTTTTTGCGCAGATTATTAGATGGAGAAGACAACTTGTCAGAAGCATGTTGGAAGAATGAATTGAACGTATAACATGTCTGCTTTTGAATACCAAAGAATTATTGGCACTTAATTGGAGATATGCAAATGGGATAAGCAAAGGGATTAAGAAGGTCCACATTAAAGCATACATGACATTTGCTATAAAGCATGAGAAAGACCAAGTTAAGATGTGGAAGTTTTTATGGTCAGATGAGACCAACATGGACAGACTTGGCCAGACTTCAAAGAGGAATGTGTGGCATAAAATGAACATTGCCCATTCCTTAAGAAACACCATATTTACAGTGAAACACGGGGCTGGCAGCAACATTATATTGAGATATGTCTTATCTCCTGGGACTGGGAATCTTCTCAGAGTTGAAGGGAAAATTGGTGGTCACAATTACTGCACTGTATTAAAGGAGAACTTATTCAAGTTTTCTCTAATCTACAGCTTGGGAGAAGATATATCTTTCAACATAACAATGATCCTAAGCACAAGACCAAAGTGACACATTAATGGCTCAAAAATATAGAGGACAATGTTTTGGAATCTCAAAGGTAAAGCCCAGACCTTAACCATACTAAGAATCTGTGGCACTATTTGAAAACTGCTATCCAGTACCATGCTGTCCCACCAACCGAGAGGATCTCTATAAATTCTATCAGGAAGTATGAGAAAGAATTACTTCAGAGCAACGTGCAGAAGTGGTACATATTAAACCCTAATTAAGCTCTGCAAAGTATTATGTATAGTGGTTGAATACTTATGCAAACACAAATGTTTTTGTTTTTCTTCTTCGGGTCAATATCAACAAAAATGGTTCATTTTGACTTGGAAATGTATTGTTCAGCAAAAGAGTTCACATTAAAAATATTGAATAGAAATATGTGTGTACAAATCTTTTGTCATGCAGAAAGTGATGGGAAACGTGAGTGTGATCTTCATAACAGTGGATGGGCCTTAAGGGCCTATTCTGTTAGTGACCTGGTCAAAAGGAATTAGATATACAAAGAAACAGAGAGGCCCAATTGCTGAACCTTGAAGGACACCAATGTTTACCAATGACTAAAATATGTACCTAATTGAAACCTGTAAAAACATAACTTAAACCATGTTCAAATCCATTGGTGCTGTCTGAAGACATGAATTACAGTGATAAGACTCAAGGAAAATCTGAACTTTTGTATAAAGGTAACATGATGAATATCAATAGTGCACAATTATGAATACTGAAGAATCAGTATTGAAATATTAAACATTTCCATTTTGCTACAAAACTTAAAGAATTTGATTCATTTCAGATTTAAATAATATTTTCAGTATGGTCTCAGACTTTTGAACCCCACTGAATGTCAGTGTTCATATTATATATATGAACACTGACATTGTATATACACTGTGTGTATATATACACACACACACACACACACACACACACACATTATATATATATATATATATAGTCCAAAACACATTCATGAAAGAACATTTATTAATACGGAGTCAGTTTGGAATATTTGCAGAGTTATAATCAATTTAACGCACCTCCTAAACCACGGATAAAACAAAGCATAAATCACCGGGTTAATGGTGGAATTGAGATAAAGCACAATAAAGACTTTATGAAATGTTTCTGCCTGTAGTTCAATAGCATTCCCTAATAAGCTGTACATAAAATATGGAAATAAACACACCAGAAACACAGACACTAAAATGCCGAGGACTTTAGCTGCTTTTCTCTCAGATTTCATAGAGTATGAAGTGATTTTCTGTGTTTTAGGTCGTGTGTGATTCTTAAGCTCTCTGATAGCAGTGGCATGTTTCTTAGCAATCACAAAAACTAGAGTATACAATATGATTATGACAGAACACGGAAAAATAAATGTTATTACAAGATCAATTACAGACCAAACTTCATTCAGAAAAGGATAACACTCTCCAGGACACATTTCATAAATTGAGAAGCCTCCATTGAAATAAAAGAGTGATATGTTATACACCAGAGAAGCACACCAGTTGGAAAAAACCACAATACTCATAGCTCTCCTGGAGACCGTGTTTGTGTAGAAAAAGGGGTTTGAGAGAGCCAAATACCGATCCACAGCAATCAGAGCGATATTATAGATGGATAAGCTCGTGAGAACATAAGCAATCATTGAATTACTGATGCAGTACTCCTTATCAAAAATCCAACATGACTCGATCATCCAGATTAATATCGGTGGCATCACTAAAGCACCAATGAAGAAATCCGACACAGCCAGAGAGAGCACGAGCATGTTAGTTGGTGTGTGAAGCTGCTTGAAGTGAAAAACAGAGATGATGACGAGCAGATTTCCACACACTGTTAGCAGAACCACAGCAGCTGAACACACGTACAGTAAGATATAAACTGCAGGAGATACAGATCTCTCTGGACAGGAGAAATGCTCACAAAGATCAGACTGGTTAAACTCTGTCAGGTTCATGAATACATTCATTTTTAAAAAGAATTTACACTGTTACTGATAGGTCAGGGAGCTCAGATATATTTATCGTTTAGAAATTAAACACACCCCCAAGTTTGATTGACAGCTTAATGAATATGATGTCATGCCTTGGGGAAACAAAAGAAAACAGAAGACATTAAGTATAAAAAGGGAAGTATCGTTGTGAGATTCTTTAGGTTACAAGTAAGAAACCAAGGAAACAAAAATAAATGAAAAAACAAAAACTGATTGCTCTTAGAAATATTGCATGTTGTGTGTATAAATAGAAAAACATGATTAAATGCAGTTTTGAAACAAATGCTCATGTGCTAAATGAATGTCTGATCTGAATCTGCATCAAAAACAAACTCAGTTTTTAATGCACTTGTATTGCTCTCAGGATAATCATGATAATTTACCTCCACATATATTAGGCTGTTGTCCTAGTCCTTGTCCTAGTAAATATCTTTATTATGTACTTAATCTTAATTATTTATCCAAACTCCTCATAAAAGCTTGTGCTTTAGATAGTTTATCAATCATGCATGGAGTCCAGCAAAATTCATGTTTGTCATTGCCTTCTATTTTTATTCAATAGTGGAAAAATCTCAATGGAAGACGAAGAGACGAAATTTGCGGACGCTGCAATCAACATTTCTGCACTCAAGAACTGCTTCAGTGTTTCAAAAGGTTGAATTGGAGCTAGATGATAAGCCAAGAAGTGGTAGACCAAAGCAAATAGAAGAGGAGGAGATGCAGAAACTGTTGGACAACGATGCGACAGAATTGACTTGAGAGCTGCGAGACGTTTGAGTATGGATCATTCTACTGTTCTAAGGCATCTGAAGGAAATGAGAAAGATTCTAAATGTTGGTAGGTGGGTTACATTGCACCTTTATCATGAGCTGCTCCATCCTGGGAAACTGTCAAACAACCAATATTACAGTGATCAATTGATCAAATGAAAAAAATTAATAAACTACTAAAAATCCAGCAGCCATTCACAAAAGGTCACGTTGCAAAAGCCATGAAAAACATGATATTAAGTCTTGGATGGGAAGTTTACCACATACAGCCTACTCACCGGACACAGCGCCATCGGATTTCCACTTGTTTAGGTCACTGCAACATACACTCTCTGGACAATATTTAAAAAAAGTCCAGGATACCAAACTGCACAGATGAATAAATTCCCTCAAAACCTGAAATCCTCAAATCCTGACGGTATTCATTCTTTGCAAGATAAATGGCAGAAACTCATAGAATCTAATGCCGATTAATTTGAAGACTAACTATGTAGTTTTTAAAAGAAATTCGCAAATAAAATTTGCTCATGTCATGGAAAATCCTTGAAAAGTATTAAATAAAAACTCAGAGAGAAGATCAAATAATTGTGAAGTATTTAATCAGCTCAAAAGAAAAAGCAATGCAGACCGTACACTCAAAATACAAGATTCAGAGTAACTGCCCAATCTAAATCTCTTACAAGAGTTTTTATATTAATCAATCAACAGGATATCATATGACAGTCATGTGATTTTCTTGTGATACTGATGCATCACTTCGCCACCTTCATCTGCCAATCACCATCATATCCAGTTTATTTTAGCCAATCTTATTTTCTGACCCACTTGTCTCTAGCAGAAGTGTACTTCTCAATATTTGGATCTTGTCACGATGAGAGACTGGGTCTGTACACAAACACAGGGATCTTGGCATAAATGAAAGCAGTCAGTTTATTGAAGAACACAAACTGAGATGAGGGAGACAAATCCAAAGGCACAATCCACAAACAAAGTCAGGTAGGCAAGGGTCAAAGCACATCGGCAAACATTATGTATGAGATTAGGCAGATAACAGAAACAGTGAAAACAGTTCAAGAGTCCATACACAGAATAACCATCTGGAGAAAACAGGCTTGGCACGAGAGACACAAAGGTACAACTGAAATGCTTAGCACTGAGTCACTCAGAGTGCTCATTATAAAGCAGTCCTTGAGTGTAGGGGTGAGTGATTGCAGCTGCTTCCAATCTGCTATCAAGGGAGCTAAGGCACATGCTCACATCTGCCATCTTGGTTTGTAGTTCTAACTGCATGGGATGTGTAGGCCAAAACTGATGTGTGCATGACATGACCCCCCCCCCCCCCAAAGGTGCTTTCCCTGGAGCACCCGATGGTGGCCATGCCAGGCGGCCCCGGGCCTGTGGGCTGTGGCTGGGCAGAGAAAGTAAGATCCGGGGTGGGCTCTTTGACCGGATTGGTGGCAGAAGCATGCACCAGAACAGGATCTATGGTAGAAGCTGGGGCTGAGGCAGGCTGTGATGCTGCAGCTGGTGCGGGTTCTGACGTTTGAGCTGGAGCTGACTCTGAGGCTTGAGCTGATGCAGGTTCTGATGATTGAGTTGGTTCTAATGCTTTAGCTGCAGCAGACTTTGATGCTTGAGCTGGCTCTAATACTTGAGCTGGAGTAGGCTCTCATGCTTCAGCTGGCTCTCATGCTTCAGCTGGCTCTGGTGCTTGAGCAGGAGTAGGCTCTGCTGCTTTGACTGGGGCAGACGCTGTGACTGAAGCCGAGTCTGTGACTTTGACTGGAGCAGACGCGGTGGCTGGAGCAGACTTAGTGATGATGACTGGAACAGATGCTGCGATGATGGCTGGAGCAGACTTGGTGAAGTTGAGGGAAGCAGGCTCAGTGATGGTGACTTGAGCAGACTTGGTGGCTGAAGCCAATTCTGTGACGATGACTGGAGCAGGCTCTCAAGATGATGACTGGAGCAGGCTCGGTGACTGTGACTGGAGCAGGCTCGGTGACTGGAGCAGGCTTGGGACAATGGCTGGAGCAAGTTCAGTGGCTGGAGTGGGCTCTGTGACTGGAGCTGGAGGTAGAGCAGGTTCTGCTGCCTGGGCTGCGGCTGCAGGGCAGTCCACAAAGCCCAGATACGGATCGAGGCAATAGTCCCTGAAGCCCGGCAGAGGATCCATGAGGTAATCTACAAGACAAGGTGGCAGATCCATGAGGTAGTCCACAAGGCCAGGTGATGGGTCCATGACATAGTCCACAAGGAGAGGCAGCAGATCCATGACATAGTCCACAAATCCTGGTGGCGGGTCTAGAACATAGCCCACATAACCTGGCGGTGGGCGGCAAGGGGACTTGTGGTGCTGAGACGGGCCTTGGCATAGGAGACATAGTTGGAGTCAGAGGAGGAGTTGGAGGAAGAGTCGGAGGAGGAGATGTTGGAGGACGATTTGGAGGAGATGACTTGGGCTCGTGAAGGGGGGCAGCTTTGTCCTCACAAGGGGGCCCCGGAGCATTAGCCTCCCTTTTTATCACTGGGAGGAGCCCTAGAGTCGTAGACTCTCCTTGGGCTTCTGGAGAGGACTCTGGAACCGTGGCCTCTACTTTGGCCACTAGAAGGGGATCTGGAGCTGTGGCCTTTTCTTTGGCCACTGTAGGAGGCTCTGGAGCTGTAGCCATTGCCTTGGCCACTAGAGGGAGCTCTGGTGCCTTGGCCTCCCCTTCAGCCACTGGAGGGAGCTCTGGAGTGGTGTCCTCCATCTTGGGTGCTGGAGGAAGCTCTGGAGCGGTGGTCTCCATTTTGGGTTTGGGAGGGCTTTCGGCCACAAGAAGGAGCTCTGGATCAGTGGTTTCTCCTTCGGCCACTGGAGGGAGCTCTGGAGCTGTCATTTCTCCTTCAGCCACCGGAGGGAGCTCTGGAGCTGTGATTTCTCCTTTGGACACTGGAGGGAGCTCTGGTGCTGCGGCCTCCATCTTTGCCATGGGAGGGGGCTCTGGAGCGGTGGCCACCATTTTAGGCACAGGGCCTGTGAGCCAGTGCAACATGCACCACACCCAGATGTATTCTGATGGCTTGGGGTACAGACAGCTCTCCTGATGTTGGAAGAGAAGGCCTGGCTCACATTGCAAGCATTAAGATTGCCCTTCACTGGAAGAAAGGGGTCTAGCCCAATCCCTGAAAAGCAGCCCCACACTATTATTCCTCCTCCACCTCCCAGTTGACACAATGCTGTCAGACAGGTAACATTCTGCCGGCATCTGCCAAACCCAGACTTGCCCATCTGACTGACAATCAGAGAAGCATGATTCGTTACTCCATAGAACACCTTTCCACTGCTCCACAGTCCAGTAGCCGTGTGCTTTACACAACTCCATCCGATGGTTGATATTGGATTTGGTTATGCTTGGCTGTGGAAACCCATTCCATGAGCTCCCACCTCACAGTTTTTGTGTTTACATTAATGCCAGTGGAAGTTTTTAACACTTCAGCTATGGAATCAGCAGAGCGTTGGTGTCTTTTACGCACCACAGACCTTAGGAGTCGTTGACCCCACTGTGTGACTTTACATGGTCTTCCGCTTCGTGGCTGAGTTGTTGTTGTTCCTAAACACTTCCACTTGTCGATAATACAGTTGAACACGGAATATCCAGCAGGGATGAAATTTCATGAACTGTCTTATTGCAAAGGTGGCATCCTATCACAGTACCATGCTTGAAGTCACTGAGTTCTTCAGAACAACCCATTTTGTTTCACAAATATTTGTAAATTGAGACTGCGTGGCTATGTGCTTGATTTTATACACCTGTTGCAAAAGGTCTGATTGAAACGCCCAAATTAATTAAGAATCAAATTTTTTATAGGCTTTATGTGCCTGTTCAGAAGGTTAAGAAACAGCCCCACCCCTACCAAAGAACCATTGCTAAGGACCCAGCAGTTGCCAGTAAATGAAAACAGTGTACTTATGAGTGTGTAAGTGTATGTAACACTCTACACTTGATCATTATTTAGATTTTCATCATCGGTTTTCATCAGAATCAGATTTATTTGCCTGAAGTATGCCTAGGTGTACAAGGAATTTTTTTTGCCAGTTTAAAGTGCACACTTACACACAGACAAACACTACACTCCAGTGCTGTTTATAAACAAGACATAGAATAAAACAAAATCCTAATGACAACCACAACTACCACATGACAGTTTACAGTGCAACCATAACACAGTCTTAATGACCACTTATACAGAACTAGCTGATAATCCAGTGGCTTTGCTCACTGAGTTTAAGGGGAAAAAGAAAATGCAGTATTTATAAAATACTGGCACTACATGACAGAACTGATAAAAATGGACCTCAAATAATAAATAGGTTAAAACACGTGTCGTGACAAATATTGACACACACATAGTAGTACAAGAATTGACACACACATAGTAGTACATATAATAACATATTGTGGATACATGCACATTTATTAAAGTGTCAAAGCTCTCTTAAACAATGACTTTGAACTGAGAAATGTAAGTATTAGTTCTGCGCCAACCTTGGTTCAATATCAGGGAAATAACTTTCATACAAATAATAACAATCCCTAAAGACGAGATACAGATGGCGTGATCAGTGATCAGTCACCGGCACGTACAGAGCCGTCATGTAAAATATAAGCGCTAGTGACGCAGTGTCCGGGCACATGGTCTGTATTCAAACGTAATTTCTATTTCAAACACGAAAAGAATTTTATATATAGATTTCTTAATTGAAGAACGGTCCACAAGTCTGAGACTACTAGAGAAAATGCTTCTATTTTTCATTAATTTCTAGTTTAATACAAAATTTTTAAAAGCATTAAAAAAGCATTAACTTTTTTTTCTTTACAGAAAAGTAGAAGCTTGTAAATATTTAAATTAATATGAGAATTTCTTAGCATTTGGTTTATGCCACTTTTCTTTTAAACACAGTGTGTACTCAAGCAAGTTTTTCCCAAGTTCCTGTAAAACACGACTATCCATCTTAGACCAAATCCATTGCTGCTGCCTGAAGAGGTGAGCGGAAATGATAAGACTTGAGGAAAATCTGAACTTTCGCTTAAAGTTAACTTGATCAGTATCAAATAATGACCTGAAAATAGTGCATAATCCTGAATACTGAATATATATCTTTCCTTATATATA
>JAOVYU010000031.1:594661-604749 GCA_025674565.1 Synodontis membranacea
TGTCTTTGTTGCACTTGTCTCGTGTTTGTTTACTTGCTGTTTTTGCACGTCTGCACACATGCACTTTATGCAGTTGTTTTGTCTTCATGTCTTTATGTGGCATACATGCAATTTATGTTTTTTGTATTGTCCCAGTCCTTTTATGTAGCACCATGGTCCTGGAGAATGTTATTTCATTTTACTTTGTACTATAATGTGTAATTTGTTGACCCTACGTGTGATAGGGTCAAGGTGCAGCTAATTAGGAATCAGGAGAGTGGGAACGTTGAACAGTGTCAGCCATGTTGTTTGAGTGCAGGTGTTTATGATCGTTGGAGTTTGAGCCAGAGTGTGCTGGTGTAGTTGTAAAAGAAGTTGCTCAGGGTGTCATGTATGGAAATCCTGCAGAAGGATTGGGTCTAGGATGTCTCAAGCTGGGACCCAACACTACTCCTGGGGTCTGTGCCTCCTTCCATCAACCAGACATACAAATCTCTCCTCTTCGACATGTCTTGAACTTCAGAATGTCTTGTCCTGTGAATGCAGGTTGGCCATCAATCTCAAGTGGTTCTGAAGTGAAGTTCTTATGTGAAAAAAAACAAAACAAAAAAAAACTAATGTCTTTAGGCAAGAGCCACACTTGATCACCTGGATTGAATAACTTGAAATCAATTAAAAACAGCAAATTGCTTTTGGATGACTTGTACCTTCTGGAGATGCTGATGAGCACGCTCCTATACTTGCTCACTCTACTGAAATCAGTTGCCCATGGCAGGTGAGTCAGTGGTGATTGCGTTCCATGGAAATGGGTGGTTGGTAGCCAAGTACTCACTGACATGGGGTGAGTTGGGTGGCTGAATGCTGCAATAAATGTTGGGTATACTTTACTCAAGGAAGAAACCTGGACCAGTTTCTCTGATTGTCTGAGCAATAGGTTCTGAGAAATCACCCCAATACCTGATCAACTCTCTCTACCTGTTCATTAGACTGTGGATGATAACTTGATGTTAGGTTTACATTACTCCAAGTTTTTCCAAGAAACCAGACCATACTCTAGAAATGAACTGAGGTCCTTGATCGCTTACCACCTCCTCCAGGTTGCCAAAATATCTGAACACAAATATGTAAATAGCAGCTTGGCTGTTTCAAAAGCATTGGGGAGAGCAGGTAGTGACAAGAATGGGTGTGTTCCTGAGGACCTCCAGAGGTCAGTGAGGAACTGTAGTGCAATGTGCGACAAGGGCCATTGAGTAAATGGCAGGGGCACAAGTTTGTCCGAGGGGAGAGTTCAAGGAACTTTGGATTTGGAACTTTCAGCAGACATATTGGGCCACCATTACTTTACACACAATACTTTGTGCATTTTCCTGCTTCCTGGGTGCCCCTTGACTGTATTAGAATGAGCCCAAGTTAAGAGCCTGCCTCAGAGATTTGGGGGCATGTAGATGTATCCCAGTGGTTAAAAAGTTGGCACTTGGTATGGGAGAGTGTTGACCTGCTCCACTTCAAAATCCCTGGTGATAGCATTTACCCAGCACTGGACTGGGGTTAAATGTACACACATTCTGCTTGATTCTTTTCTCCAGGATACTGGTGGGACAGTGCTGTGGTATTTTTTTAACCTAGATGATAGGAAAGGGTGAAATCAAACCTGATCAAGGGCAAGGCCCAGCATACTTGTTGAGGGTTTAGACATTTGGCTGTCTTTAGGTACTGTAAGTTCTATTGATAAGTTAGAATGATGGAAGGGTGCTTGGCTCCCTCTAGCCAGTATCTCCACTCTTCATGTCTAATGAGGTTAACAGTCAGGAGTTCACGATTACCAATGTTGTAATTGTCTGCTGTGCTGTTCCATGTAAGTTTCTAAGTTTCCTTCTTGATGAGGTCTGTGAGTGGAGCTGCCATACTGCTCAAGTTTCTTATAAAATGATGGTAGAACTTGGCAAACTACAAGAAACACTGCATCTCCTTTACTTGATGTGGACTAGGCCATTCCCTTACTGCTTCGACCTTGGATTAGTCCATAGAGATACCCTTGGTGCTAATAACATAGCCCAGAAAAGTTACTGATATCTTGCCGAATTCACATTTTTAACCTTTAACATGCAGATGGTTTTCTCTGAGTGTTAAATGTATTTGACGGACATGGGAGATGTGGCTTTCAGGAAAGGGAGAATAAATCAGGATGTAATCTAAGTAAGTGACACATCATTGATAGAACTTTGGTACTACCAAAGGTAGTGCTAAAAGCTGTTTTCCACTCATCTCCAGCATAAATGCAGACTACAGTATGTTGTAAACACTGAACTGGTCAAGCTTAGTACCTTGCCAGTGCAGATGATACCATTCCAATGCAGATGGGACAAAGCAGAGTGGATATGGATATTTCACCATAAAGCTTAATCAATGTGTGGTCTGAGACCCCCTCCTTTTTTCTCCATGAAGAAAAACCCAGCTGATGCTGGTGATGTTGAACGTGCAGTGTACCACTGCTGCAGTGCTTCTTCAAAGTACTACTCCGTGGCCTTTTACTTGGTGAGAGACACAGTTTAGATGTCGCCCCTGAGAGGAGAAGTGCCAGGGAAAAGGTTAATGGTAAGTCTTAACGGCAGTGCTGAAGTAGTCCACTGGCTTTGGCCTTGCAATATATGTCTTAAAAATCTTGATATTCATAGGAAATCTGGACTTGGGCTGAGGATACTGGGCTTTCAATTGTAGTGAAAGAGAGATAACTGAGAAGGTTGAATTCAATGGTGCATGCAAGAAACAGATGACTTGATGATTTCCCATTCAGTCCAGGAGATCAGAGAATTATGACATTGAAGCCAGGGCACTCCTATGGTGAATAGGTATTTGGGTGTATCAGTGATGAGGAGAGAGATTGTCTCCTGATGTAAGCAGCCAAGGTACATGCTGAGAGGTTGAGTGTAGTGTCACACCATGCGGGTGAGGAAATTGGTGGCAAATCTGGAGTGGAATCTTGGCTGAAAGGTCAGAAACCTTGTCTGAATGAATAATCTATACTGATACCAAGATTGGAGGTAGAGCAATGAGTGAGGTGGTACTCATTTGGGGCTGAGAGGTGGTCTTCACCCTAATATAGGTGCCTGGATCTCTCTGGCTCCTAGGGACTGTGCCTTGTGATGAAATGATAAGGGTTCCCACAGTAAAAGTGCAGACCTCCTCATCTTCTCACCTTTTCAGTATGTGGCAAGCATGTATTTCCCAGTTTCATAGGCTTGGATTGAGGTTCTAGGTTCTGCATGTTAGATGTGGTGGGTGCACCTTGGGCTGTTGATCTAGCAACAGATTATCCAAATCACAAGACTGATCAAGAAGTCTTGATAGGCCTCAGATGACACAACATCTCAGTGCGGATATTGGTGCTTACCCCCTGCTGGAACACAGCTTTCAGCACCGGCTTGTTCCCGCCACTCTCGGCTGCCAGTGTGTGGAATTCCAGAGTATATTCTGAGGCTCTTCGATGACCCTGCAGAACAGACATATGGTGCTTTCCAACCTCCTTGCCCTCCCTAACCTAGGGATGAACTGTTCATAGTAGGAAACAGACTTACCATATTGCTCCCAAATCACTTTGGCCCAGGTGAGCACCTTCACAGATAGGAGACTGATTAGTTGAGACAACTTATTGTGGTAAGATAGGTTCTCCTGTGCAGTGAAGTAAAGTTTACACTGGTTTGCACATCTCCCATGAATTTATCAGGCCGCGAGACAGCAATTCTGGATCGAGGGAGGGAGTTGGTTGGCGATCTGGGTCTGGAAATTGAGGCAGAGTGTCCTGGTGGAGATGTGACATTCAGCAATTCTGTGTTTCATTTGTTATTATTATTATTAAATTGTTGTTCTTTATTTTATCATATGCAAAAACAATATATATTGAAATTGCACATCCAACATTTAGGTATTATCTCCAGACTAAAGGCTACAGGTAGCATAAACACATTATGTTGCATTGCATGTTCAGTTGAGTGCCTAAAAATTGTGCTGGTGCTCACAAGTGGAGCCAATGGGGGAAAAAAATGTCTGGAGCCCTGCAATGTACATATATATTAGTTGAATTAAAAGAAATAATAATTCTAATTGACTAAGAACTGTTAGTTTACTGTACTGTTTGATCAATGCTGCTTCTTCCTAATGCAGGCCCATCATTTTAATATATCATGACTTCGTTTCTATTAGTGTGCAATATGTACTGTTGAATTTCAACCAGTAACATAGTTAATGTTAGTTATTAATCATGAATAAATAAATTATGACAATGGTTGTCATTTGGTCATTCGATTAGTCTAGTGGAAATAATATACAATCATATAAATATATATGATATAATACATATATGTATTTCACAGGACATTATCATCCAATATACTGGACTATATATTATATTGATAATAAAGTAGGTATACCTATTTATATATTTAATAAATATATAAAGCCGAATATGTGCTTATTGTACATTAAGGGACAAAATGTATGCACATCCTATCTACATTTTCAGATACGTATATTGTGTATTTAATAGTCTAATCAAGGAGCAAGTATAAATAAATCAAGAAATACTAGAATAATTATATTTTGATAGATTAACATAAATCTATTGTAGCCATATTTTTTCTTTCTAATAGGCTCTGTAGGCACACAAGATATGTATGTTTTAGAGTTAATACTAACACTGTCTTTGTCTTTACTGTATAGGCTTAATGGCTTTAACCTCCAAGAGCATTTGCCTTTAAGAAAGCCCTTGTGTACATTAGAGTCACATTAAGAACAGAGAGCAAGCAGTTAATAAAGCCCACAAATTATGATTCTGCATTATTTTCTTTGGCCATGCAATAGTTACAAGTGATTTACAATGCATTAAACTCCAGGTGTTCAATAACTTCTTTGGCAGTGTATTTCTGTTCTGTAAGTGATATCTATGGGTGTTTTTTAATAAGACATAAAAGTTTTAAAAACAATAATATTTTAGAACTCATAAACATGGCCAGTAATTGGATTAATTGTGAATTAAAAAGTGCTGAAATATGAAGAGGGTTTTAATTACCATCTGTGTCATTCATAATTCAAACTGGTTTTTACTTTCAAGCTGCATAGACTTTTATGTCAGAAGAATTTGGGGCAAATATTTTAAGTGTAACCATTAGATACAATGTTTTCCTGAACCATGGATAAAAAAGGCCATATATAATGGGGTTTAAAGTTGAATTAATATAACCTAGCCAAACAAAAATATCAAAAAGTACCAGAGGAGTAGAAAAGTTAATATAAGGATCAAGGAGAGAGTTAATGTAAAATGGCATCCAGCATAAATTAAATGCACCAACAACAATACCAAGTGTTTTTGCTGCTTTGTTCTCATGTTTCACCTTTTGTGAGAACTTTGTTATATCATTTTTGCCCTGCTTTGCTCCATCAAATTTTCTAACATGCTTTTTTGAAATGAGAAATATTTTAGCATATAGACAAATCATAACAGAACAAGGCAACAAGAAACATATACACGTATCAAAAACAGACCACAGTGCATTGAACAAAATGTTGCAATATCCCAGACAATATGTAGATGCAATGTATTCATTTAAGTTTTCCACATTTGCTTTTGAAAACAGGAGACCGAAGGAATAAGCTGCAGCTGCAATCCAACTTATAGCTACCATAAGCCATGCAACAGGCATAGTTACTCTTGTAGGGTACTGAAGTGGATTGCTCACAGCTTCATATCGATCTACAGCGATGCATATCAAGTGGAAAACTGATGCAGTTGTGAGGAAAACATCAAAACTAGAATGCCAAAGGCAGAATTCGTCACCGAAGTACCAGCAACCATCTACAGACCTGATCATGCTGAAAGGCATGACAATAACTCCCAGAATCAAATCTGCCAGTGCCAGAGACATCACCAAAATGTTTGTAGGTGTATGAAGTTGCTTGAAATGAGCTATAGAGACGATGACCACTGTATTTCCAAGAATGTTAATAATCATTGCTAACAGCAGGAACAAATATATCACAGTTTGAGTTGCTATGTGGTAAGAAGCCTTCAAACAAGAGACATTTGAATCAGGAAAACAGAACTCTTTGAAATCTGCTTCTTCTAAAGATGGATTCGGAACCTCTGGCATCCTTTAAGCTGAAGATATCGAAATAGGTATAAAAAAAAGGCAGAGCTGCAGGCCTCAACAGTGGTGGCCAAAATGATTCTTACTACAACTAATGATACGAGTTATATTCACTTTCTGGCTGAGAATAGATTCCACCTGGGAGATTGTAGTCCAATAGAAACAAATTCCACTTTCACTGAACAACATGGGACTAAAATTACGTATTTGTTGCCATGCAAATACACCTCTGTTTTTTTGTTAGTTTTTTGTTGTTTGTTTTTTAATATAAATTATATTGTTTTGTTTTGTTCTTTTAATGAACCTGGATTAAACTTTGGTACAATATGCTTTCTATACAAAAATACATTCAAATCTAAGGATAGTGATAGCTCAGTGGCTACCGGACAGTAGGTCAGGACTTTAAATCCCAGCACTGCCACTGCTGGACCCTTGAGCAAGGCTCTTAATCTTCACCTTCTCAGTTGTGTAAATGAGATAAAACGTAAGTCACTCTGTATAAGGGTGTCTGCCAAATGCTGTAAATGCAAATTAGCATCTTTCAAATTGCATCATACCTCAATCTGAGGTCTGCTTAGTATGAGGCTTCAAAGCCATATCTGATTTTTAAATCAGGAATCTGTAATAGATATGAGAAGATAAAAGGTGGCCAATATAACTGATAGAAAGCCAAAAGAATATTAGCTGATCTGTTACAGTGGGTGAGAATTTAGCTAGAATCTGAGGATATTGATGAAGTTTTGGGTTTTATAAAAGTGTAAACTATAGCAATTTTTGCATTTGCTAAAGGATGTAGTAATAAGATGGGGTCAAAGGTTACATTTCAGAATATTCAGAACTGCAGTCTGGAATCGATGCTGCATATATAGCAAAATAGCTATAATAAACTTTTAAATAAAATAATAATTTTTTGTTAATATTTGGTTATACTGTACATCTTGGCTACTTTAATTTCTAATTGTAAATAAAACAGTAGTGGTCTCTACATGCAAGTTGCTAATAATAACAGAAAATAATGGAAATGTAGTGGTATCTTTTGCATTTAAAATTTTGTAAAATATTATAGAAGACTTGTTGAGGATGGACAGAAGTATGATTTTCTGTTTATTAGCAGCATTGTCAGTTTTTTTAATCAGTACTGGTATCTCTAGTATAGCTTTTCAGCCACATGTATTGCTTCTACTCAGTTCATTTGTGATCATTTTTCTCTTTTCATTTAAATAATTAGGGAAAAAGAAAAAAATGTAAAAGTGCCAAGAAAACAGGTTGCAGGAATCAGTTGCATCTTATATTTCTTGTTCTTAAAGAGCACCGAATTATGCTTAATAATGTTTTTTTCATTGAGTTCTGTACTCACCAGCTGTTTTTCAGCTTTGTGGCCTAACACAAGAAACTTCATAACACCTCCTTCCAGCCTGGTGGTGTTTCTCTTAGTGGCGGCCCAGGGGGTCTGTGATGTACTGTATATCTAGTGGCTCCCTTATTGTTTTATTATGAAGGTGGAACTTACACTTCACTCATATCAAGATCATTGTGGGGGGAAAAGTACCTAATAGACTAAAACTTTAGTATAAATAATGTTAACTTTATTCTAAGGAATTTAAAGCTCCAATGGCCTGAGTACAGTATATTTATATAATGAATAGATACTCAGATAGATATAGACACTGCCCTATTTCTGTTAAAATAAAATCTGTCTTGATTATAAGGGTGTACAATTCTATAAATCCATTTTTGATTGATTTCTTTATTGTAGATATAGCAATGATCAAATTAAGTAAGAATTAAGAATAGTAACAATTTATTAAGGTGGGGAAATAGGAAAACTAAAATGTGCCAAAGCTTGAAGACAATAAAAGGCATGTTTATTCCAATCACCAGAATGTGCAGATGCACTATTGATGGATTAAAAACGTGGCTGCCAAAATAGATAAAATAGATTTCTTCAAACAATGTGGAGATATAATGAAAGTTCACCTGTTTTTTTTTCTTTTTTTTTAGCAGTCTGCCTGTATGTATGCTCTTAAAATGGTCAAAGTAAGGCAAACAAAATGTTGATATGTTGGACTATTTGGTCAAAGTGCTGCAAATAAAATAATTAACATTTAATAATGCATTTAAAATTTAGGAGCACAAGATGTTCATTTTAAGTAGGGCCCAATTCAGACAGACTAGTGTTTCAAAAATAAAATTTCCAATTTAAAATAAACAATATTAACATGCTATAATTGAAGTTGTATTATAGTCAGGTTATGTGTTATAGATTCTATCGTACACACATGTAAGTACACATTTAACGCCATGCAATCAATTGATAGGGTCTTTTGGCTTTGCACACATCTAAGAAAATACCTAAGAGAACACTTACCACCTCTCACGGTTAGTGCCTTAGAATCTGGGCAATTAAAGTGCCAAAAGCAAAACAGAAACATTAATGCACAAGAACCCAACCTGTTGACTGTATATCCAACAGGTCGTAGACTAATTTTACAAAGTGTTTTGTCTGGCATTTTCATAATTATTATCTATTTATTCTTTTTTAATCATTGAAAGAGAGAAAAGCATAATTTGGCACAAATAATTACATCTAAACATGCATTCTGTCATACAATTTTTATTCTCAAAAATATATCATAATCCCAGATCAGTAAGGAAAGTAAAGGCTTTTGTAGACTGTCCCAGCTTATTATATAAGAGTAGATCATTTTTTTTACCCCTAGTAATTTATGTTAATGAAGTTGTTTATATATTTTTTTTTATTGCCAGCAAAAAAAAAATCTTCACAGCATAATATTTATAATTAAAAAAAATAAATAAATAAAAAATAAAACAGTCATCACAAAGTTCTGAAATGGCCTTCTGAATCAGTTAAATTATTTAAATCAGGTACTTTACTGTGAAACAACAAACTACTGATTTGCCACTCATACCTTATTGTTGGAAAAAGCTTATTCAAGGCTTTCATGGGTTTAGTAAATAAAAGAGGGTTAGTTAAAAGATATGCAAACAAACAATGTAATAACTGCATTATAAAAAAAAATATGCTGAATAAATTATCATTTTTTATGAAGTATTATACATTTATGCTGCATAGACCTTTATGTCAGATGAGTGAGGGGCAAATATTTTTAGGGTAACAATGAGATATAGTGTTTTCCTGAACCATGGATAGAAAAGTCCATATATTATTGGGTTTAAAGCTGAATTAATGTAACCCAGCCAGACAAACACATCAAAAACAACAAGCGGAGTGGCAAAGTTTATATAAGGATCGAGTAGTGAGGTGACAAAAAATGGCATCCAGCAACAAATGAAGGCTCCTACAACAATCCCAAGAGTTTTTGCTGCTTTGTTCTCATGTTTAACTCGTTGAGAAAACTTGGTTAAGTTTACATCATTTCTGCCCTGTTTCACGCTTTCCATTTTTCTGGCGTGCTTTTTTGAAATGAAAAATATTTGTGCATACAGACAAAACAATGCAGAGCATGGTAAAAAGAAGCATATACATGCATCCAATGCTGCCCATAGTGCATTGAACAAAAGGCCACAGTACCCCAGACAACTTATAGATGCAATATAATCATCTAAGTTTTCCATATTTGCTTTTGAACACAGAAGACCATAAGAATACACTGCAGCTGCAGTCCAACTTATAGTTACCATAAGCCATGCAACCGGTATAGTCACTCTTGTAGGGTACTGAAGTGGATAACACACGGCTTCATATCGATCTGTAGCGATAGAAATCAGGTGGAAGATCGATGCAGTTGTGAGGAACATGTCAAAACTGGAGTGTAAAAAGCACAATTCTTTGCCGTAGTACCAGCAACCATCCACAGACCTGATCATGCTGAAAGGCATGACTGTGATTCCCAGAAGCAGATCCACCAGTGCCAGAGACATCACTAAAATATTTGTAGGTGTGTGAAGTTGTTTAAAATGAGCTATAGAGATAATGACCACAGAGTT
>JAOVYU010000031.1:616132-630010 GCA_025674565.1 Synodontis membranacea
AGTTCCAGGTACAAATTGTGCAGTTTTATTAGGACATGAGCTGGTACATTTTCCTGAGCATCTTGGAGAAACTGACAAAGTTTTCCTGGAGATTTTGACTATCGGAATTGCTTCTTTTTTGCGGAAAACCCAGGAGCCTTCATTATGCGTTTTTGTCTGAAAAGTGGTCTCTTACATATGTTGCCTTCTTTAGTGACATACAAATATTTTTATGCTTACAATTATTATTTTTTTTTTTATTTTTTGGAAAAGTAATGTTTGGGAATATATTTTTTTGTACTGAATCAATAAGGCAGAATTCATAAAATTGTAGTAATTTATAACACTATCTGTACGCATAAAAAAGCAGGATGCCTAAGACTGTTGCACAGTACTGTATTATAGTGATGCAGACTGGGAAAAAATACTCTTTCCTTAACATTATTTAGGGAAACTTATGAAATTTCTTTAATCACAATTATAACCACTGAGTAACATCTTTTTATGGAAAAAACATTTACCTTTCCCCTGTCAACTTGCACTAGCATAACAAGCCCCTTTTTTTCTGGAATAAGGCCTTCACTACTGTGAAACAATGACACATATGTCCATATTGAAAGTATCATTGGACTTTTGGCTGAAAAGTAATAGCCCTTTCAACATTATCAAGCTTGTTTGATCCAAGACATGACTAATCCAGTTATTATGGTGTGTCCAAATAATAACTGCATAACAAGTAAAATACAATCTGCCGTCCTCATTGTCCAAATCTGTTTTAAGCAATTAATACTTTTTAGTATTACAGTTGTCTAAGAATTACATTTTCTTTCAACCTGCATAGACTTTTATGTCAGATGAGTTAGGAGCAAATATCTTTAGTGTAACAATGAGATGCAGTGTTTTCCTGAACCATGGATAGAAAAGGCCATATATGATGGGGTTGAAGGTTGAATTAACATAACCCAACCAGACAAATAGTTCATAAATGATTGCAGGGGTACTAAAGTTGTAAAGAGGATCAACAACAGATGTAATAAAATATGGCATCCAGCATAAATTAAATGCACCTACGACAATGCCTAGAGTTTTTGCCGCTTTTTTCTCATGTTTCACCTTTTGTAATATTTTGTTTGAGGTCACATTAGTTCTTCCCTGTTTTGTGATCTCCATTTTCCTTGCATGCATTTCTGAAACTAAAAATATTTGAGCATACAGACCAATCATAACACAGATTGGCAAAATGAAAGAAAGAGATGTACTTATAGAAGCACATACAAAATTAACCAAAAAGAAACAATTTCCAAAGCAATCTATGGATGCAATATAATCTTCTAAGTGTGCTTCATTTGCTTTTGAACCAACTGTACTGAAGGCATACACTGAAGCTAAAATCCAGCTCATAGCTGCCATAACACCCGCGACAGGAAGAGTTATTCTTGTCGGGTACTGAAGTGGATAGCACACAGCTTGATGTCGATCAGCAGCAATAGAAATCAGGTGAAAGATTGATGCACCCGTGAAGAGAAAGTCAAAAGTAGAATGCCAATAGCAGAACTCTTTTCCGAAATACCAGCAACCATCCACAGACCTGATCATGCTAAAAGGCATGACTGTGATTCCCAGAAGCAGATCCACCAGTGCCAGAGACATCACCAGAATGTTTGTAGGTGTGTGAAGTTGTTTGAAATGAGCTATAGAGATGATGACCACAGAGTTCCCTAGAATTGTAATGGCTATTGCAAACACCAGTATTGAATATATCACAGTTTTAGCTGCCACATTATGCGAAGTTTTAACGCATGAGTCATTTGATTCAGGATAACAGTACTCTATCAAATATTCTTCTTCCAGTAAAGATGAATTTTGAGCTTCCTCCATCCTTCAAGTTACATTGAGAGTCATTCAAGTCTTGTGCTAAGTGCTCCTTACTTTAAGAAATGTCAGTAGTTATATTTGCTTACTGGTCAAGTAATGAGACCACCTGGGAGATAGTAGTCCAATAGCAGTTAAAAGTTATTTAACCATTTGAACAACAGGGATGTAAATATTTGATCTATTTTACTTATATATGAATATGTGGAAAACTACATAAAAGAAAGTCTTTGCTTTTAATTAAGCACCTAATTGATAATATATTTTTGAATAATGGCCACACAATAGCTGAACATTAATTGTCTGTAACAGACACAGGCCCAAGCTAAATCTGCAACAAATCTTTGTGTGAACCAGGGCTAACTGGAGAGGAAATCAAATGAATAGTTTTAATAATAGCAGTTCATGTGGTCTTGTAGCTTCATTGATGGCCATCATCACACCACAGAGAGGAAATTAATAGGCCTAGTTTCTTTTTTCTTTTTTTCAAATCTGTGGGTAGTGATGGCCCTGTGGTTAAGATTCTGGCTTACTGATTACAGTAAATAGACTATAAACTATAGTGAATTTTGTGCATAATTTTTTTATATATGTATATATACCAAATATGTGTTACACACATCGTGCACGTGACCACACGCAGATCTGGAAGTGGTCGCCGAAAATATAAATATGGATCCACCATCTTGGAAGTTGCTCTGTCATACTCTTATGACCCAGCTACATGTCAGATACACTTATTATTAAGCTCTCTATTTACCTTTGCCCCCCCCCAACAAGCAACTTCGTGTGTACTCACCCTTCGGTGTTATCTCTATGCCGTGTGCATCCCTGTATGCAAATTTCCTGATGGGAAACTCCTACTCTCCTAGCAATGGGTGGCTATCCAAACTTGTGCTACTTCCGTGTTTGGGTTCACCGACCACGCTACATTGGGCTAACAGACAGTGTCTCTCTGCCTTATCCTGCCCTGACAGAATGACAGAGCCCACCGCTGTGAACCCAGCGGAGTTCACTATGCTCTGTGATTTCGTCACCCAACAGGGCACAGAGCTAGAGTGCATGCACGCTGAAATCGCTTCCCACCATCAAGCCCTCCACAACCATGATGCTACTATTACCCAGCTCCGTCGCGAGCTCCCCAGCCGATTCTGATTCTCCCGTGGCTCCCTTACGCGTCGCGCCATGCTGCTGGCTTCTGAACCTCACCTAGCTCTTCTGGAAAAGTGGGACGGTGTTACTGGTAAATGTGGGGTCCTTTTAACATCTCTTGATCTCATTTTTGAGCTGCAGCTGTCCCGCTATCGGCCGCATATTGCCCTCCTCATCTCACTTCTCTCCGGGCAAGCCACCGAGTGGGCTACGGCAATCCTCCACGCCAAATCTGATACAGCGATCTCATATCCTGAATTCACCAGCCAGCTGTGCCTCATTTTCATCCACCTGGACAATGAAGTAGAGGCTAATGCCTGCCTTTACCACCTCAAGCAAGGCCTCCAGTCCATCAGCCGATTTTCAGCAGAGGTTTGCACACTGGCGGTGCAGACTAGTTAGGGCAATGCTGCTTTCCACGTCACATTTTATGAGGGACTCGCGCTGCGCATCAAGGATGAACTAGCGGGTAGGGGGCTCTTCGCTACGTTGAAGGGACTTTTCCAGCTTTGCATGCGCATCGATCAGCACATAAGCACGAGGACCCAGGCCGTGCCCCGCTGGCCTCTCCCTTCCCTTTCCTAACCCAACCAGAAATTCGGCAGACTCACCTCACCGAGCCTCTTCCGTAAACTCCCCACTCCCACTCGGTTGTATTTCCCTGTTGCCCTGTGTCCAGACGCCCTTAGGACCTTGGCCTTGCTGCAACGAGCTGTCTGGTGGCCCTCCATGGCCAAGGATACTAAGACCTTCATCCAGGCTTGCCCGGTGTGCGCCCGAGCCAAAACCCCCTGGATGCCGGTACTCTCCAGCCTCTTCCTGTACCTCGTCGGCCCTGGTCACACATCACTCTGGACTTCATCACTGGTCTGCCCCTTTCTGAGGGCAAGGACACCATACTTACTATTGTAAGTATACGTGGCGCGGCCACGTCCAGACGCCTAAATGACTGCTCTGTACAGGCTGTGCGCGTTTTTCGTTATTTATTTATTTATTTATTTACTTTCACTCAAACTGTTCAGGTTTGGTGACCTATGACAGTAGAACACTACTGGATATAGGAAATCAGATTTCGGCGCTACTTTTAAGCCTGACCAGTTGTGGCTGTCTGAGACACTATGCTGCTCAGAAGACAACAACAATGGACGCGGCGTTAACCCACGACGAAGAAGAAAGAAGAGCTGAGGGAAATGCGGCAGTGTCTAAAACAGAATGAGAGAGCAAGCTCATAGCACCCCTCTGCCAAGTATCCTGCTGGCTAATGTACAGTCACTGGAGAACAAGCTAGATGACCTCAGAGCCAGAGTTACTTTTCAGTGAGATATGAGGGATTGTAACCTTCTGTGCTTTACTGAAACTTGGCTGATCCCCACCGTGCCGGACCGAGTCATAACCGCATCAGACTCATTCTCTGTGTTCTGCATAGACAGGACAGCAGAGTCAGATTAACAAGGCAGAGTTAAATAAAGCTATAGGTGGAGGTGTGTGTTTCATGGTTAATAACAAGTATTGCTATGCCAGGAGTATTTCCTTTCTCTCCAGTGGCTGCTCGCCTCATTTGGAATATCTGATCATAAAGTGTCATAATGTCTACCTGCCTCGCGAGTTCACCTCGGTCATCGCCATCGCCTACATCCCACCCCACGCGGACACAGGCATGGCTATGTCTCAACTGCATGATGTGCTGAGTGAGTTCCAAAACAAACACCCCAGATGCAGCTCTCATTGTAGCAGGAGACTTTAATAAAGCTAACCTCATAAAAGTAATGCCGAACTTTCACTCGAACTTTCAGGGGACTCATCGGACATGTTACACACTGGACCATTGTTACACACCATACAAGTGGGGCTACAAAGCTCTTTCCCATCCATCGTTTGGGAAATCAGATCACAATGCCATTTTCCTCATACCGGAATATCAACAGAGATATCGTCATAAAGATCCAGGTCATGAGGGCAGTGCAATGCTGGTCTGCCCAATCAGAGGCTACACTGCAGGATGTGCTTGATGACATAGACTGGGACATGTTCCAAGCCTGTGCAGATGACATCAACGAATTTGCGGATGTAGCAGTTAGCTTTGTTAGCACGCTTGTGAATGAAGCTGTCCCGATGGTAAGGTTCAAATCATTTCTGAACCAGAAGCCTTGAGTGGTCCGATTGATCCGCACTGCCTTGAATGCTCAGACCACTGCTTATAATGCTGCTCTCATTATCGGCGATATGAGCGCATAAAAAGTGGCTTCCTATGGCGTCAGGCGAGTGGTAGGGAAGCTAAGAGCCAATTCCGACATCTAACAGAATCGCACCTCCACCAGGGCGACACATGCCATATATGGCACAGACTGCACACGATCACAGACTGCAAAGCCAAAACACCACGATGATCATCGCAGACTCTGCATTTGCCAATGAGCTGAATGCATTCTACACCCAGTTCGAGATTAGCCAGGCGGCTCATGCTAACAGTATGGTGACTGAGGGTGGTGACGTCATCAGCAAGGAACGCATCATCAGCATCGCAGAGCATGATGTTTGCGGTGAAGGACGCAAACGAGGACGGTGAACACCAGGAAAGCGGCGGGTCCTGACGGCATCTCCGGGTGCCCATCCGGGAATCCCTGGCGAAGTCCATGGTCCCTACGTGCTTCAAGAGATCTGCCACCATCCCCGTGCCCAAGACCAACAGACCCCTCATGCCTGAATGACTACAGGCCTGTTGCACTGACATCGGTGGTCATGAAGGTGTTTGAGGGTCTGCTGAAAAACATTATCTCCTCCTCCATCTCCAGCACCACAGACCCACTCCAGTTTGCCTACCACCCCAACAGATTCACAGAGGATGCCATCTCCCACGTTCTGCACACCACTCTCAGCCACGTGGACAAGAAGCAGGGTAACTATGTGAGATTGCTGTTCATTGACTACAGCTCAGCATTCAACACAAAGGTGCCTCATAGACTGTTCACAAAGCTGAGGGATCTAGGACTCCACAGGGGTGTGTTCTTTCTATGCTGTTGTACTCTCTCTACACTTCAGACTGTGTGGCCACGCATGACTGCAACACCATAATTAAATTTGCTGACAACACGGTGGTGTTGGGTTTCATCTCCAACAATGATGAGTCAGCCTACATAGACAAAGTGGAGAACCTGGCATTATGGTGTCAGGAAAACTGCCTCCAGCTGAATGTAAGTAAGACTAAGGAGCTTGTGGTGGACTTCCGCAGGAGGCAACATGACCACAGTCCCCTTACCATCAGTGGAGATCCAGTGGAGAGGGTAAGCAGTTTTAAGTACCTGGGCATCCACATTTTGGAAGACCTGACATGGACTGAGCATATCTGTGCTCAGACAAGAAGGACAAAGCAGCACCTGTACCACCTGAGGCAATTGAGAAAGTTTGGGGTTTCCCCTGCTGTCCTTAAGGCTTTCTACTTGGGCACTGTGGAGAGCATCCTCACACAGAACATCTCATCCTGGTTTGGGAATAGCTGTGTCCAGGACCGGAAAGCCCTCCAGAGATTGATTCGGGCAGTGGAATGCTGCTGCAGGTTCGCTCTCCCCTCCATGCAGGACATTTACACCAGTAGATGTAAAACCAGGGCAACTAGGATAATTGAGGACTTGTCTCACCCCAATAACGGACTGTTAGAACTTCTGCATTCAGGCAGAAGGTTCTGTGTCATTATGGCCAAGACGTAGAGACTTGGGAGGAGTTTCTATCCACAGGTGATTCGACTCCTCAACCAGGACATGCCACTGACTTGGTCATAGGATTATGCTTATCAGTTCACCCATATACTGCTGTGCTCACACTGCACATTGCACTTTAAACTGACTTATAAGCATTTCTTGCACATCATTTCATCCTGTAATTTGTAAATATACTCTTGCAAATTCATAGTTTATCTTTTCTGTTTACATTTTCTACACTTTTGTACATATATTTTTAATTTTTTTTGTTTCTATCTTTAATTTATAGACTTTAATGTTATTTGCAAAAAGTATGAGCAGTTAAGGATTCATTTCACTGTGTGTTGTACCTGTATAACTATGCATGTGACAAATAAAGAATTTTGAATCTTGAATCTCCTCGTGATACCACCCCCAGATGAACGGTCAAACGGAGCGAACCAACCAACAACTGGAGCTCTATCTCAGGTGACCAGCAGCACTTCTGGGCCAAATACCTCCCTTGGGGTGAGCTCTCCCACAACCTACACGTCTCCTCTGCCACCGAGCTCAGTTTCTTCGAGGTATGCCATGGGTTATATCCCTCTATCTTCCAGCACCAAGAATCCGAGGTTGACAATCCCGTCAAAGTTGGTCCACCAGTGTAAGCGACTTTGGAGTAGAGCCTGCAATGCCATCCAGCACTCTTACCACTGCTATATGGAACAACATCATCGCTGGCACTCTCCGGGACGTATGTTCCAAGTAGGTGACAAGGTGTGGCTCTCCACCCAGAACCTCCACCTCTGCACCCTCTCCAAAAAACTCATTGTATCAAGCCTGTCACCTACCGGCTCCAACTTCCCCCTTCTCTCCAGACCCACCCTGTCTTCCACATCTCCCTCCTCAAACCCTTCATTATCTCCCATCTTCATCCCCCCAACCCCTGACCCACCTGCCCCCCGCATCATCGATGGTAGTTCCACTTACACCATCCACCGCATCCTGGACTCTCACCCCCGGGCCGTGGCATTCAATATCTGGTCGACTTGGAAGGATACGGCGCCGAAGAATGCTCCTGGGTCCTGGGCCATTGGATCCTGAACTTATCTTAGACTACTGTCATTGGGTCTCCTCCCGCACAGGTCTGTCTGGTGATGATCCTTGGGGCAGGGTACTGTCACGCACATCCCACACATGAGCACACACGAATCAGGAAGTGGTCGACGAAAAGAAATATAAACACAGATCCGCCATCTTGGAAGTTGCTCTGTCCCAGCTCCATGTCAGATATGCTTATTATTAAGCTCTCTTTTTACCTTTGTTCCCCCCCGACAAGCAACTTCATGAATACTCACCCTTCGGAGTTATCTCTATGTCGTGTGTGTCCCCGAACGTGAATTTCCTGGTGGGAAATTTCTACTCTCTGTCAAGAGTGTTCGCATAGCAACGCGTGGCTATCTGACTCACTCACTCTACTTCCGCATTTGGGTTCACCGACCTTGCTACATTGTGCTAACAGCTAGTGTCTCTCTGCCTTATCCTGCCCTGACAATATCGCTTGACTCTCAATCCTTTCTTTTCTCCTTAAGAGAAAAAAGATGACAACATATCTTTTGTTTCATAATCTCACTTTTCTTTAACAAAGATATTCTTTTCACTTTCTTAAACCACATTTTCTCTTTTCTTTCCTTTAACAAATATTCATTTTACTTCAAACTGTTTTCTCTTTTATTTAACAAAAATACTAATTTGTCAAATCATATTTTCTCTTTTCTTTATATTTAAAGCTTTGCTCTCACTTTGATTGTGGCCACATGATCATCGGCCAGCAAGCAGGTCCATATTGGGACCCCTGGTTGGCCATGGCTTCTCCTGAGAGGCGCCTTGTGATGCCACAGGGGCTTGTTACGTTACAGGACCCCTCCTCCTTGGAATGGCACAGTTGGAATGTTTACTGTGGAATTGTCTGATCAAACCCTAACCAGGACCTGGCCGGAACCTGGCCCATATTCCTCCCAGTCTACTGTCTTACTGGCCTTAGTAGTACAGGGCAGAAGACATTATGTTTAATGTTCACTGAATGGCACTCATCTCCATTTGAGATTGCCTGTGGACTTTTCCACAGAACAGCCATTCTGTTTCTAACTTTGTGACCATGTTTATATCTTTACAAACACACATGAAGTTATGAGGTAATGTTTGTGTTTGGCAGACATCTAAGATAACGCCTAAGAGGCCGGTTTCAGTCCATAACTTTTAATGATGGTGGATCTCTCACAGGCACATGACTAATCAAAGGTGTTAGAGAAATTATTGGATTCACTTCAATTTGTGGTTGGTTAATAGGATTCCCCAATTATTAGCAAAACAGTAATTCCTTGACAGAAAGATTTTGCTCAAACATTTGTGCCAAAGGAGTTTGACTGACAGGTAAAAGGTTGTAATTTGTAAAAGTTTGCTTACATTTTTGACATCTGGTTTTAATGAATAAATGATTTTACTGATTATCCTTTTGCATGTATACTTGGTACAACATTTATGAATTTAAATGTTCAAACCTTTCATCAGTAAATCTACGATTGACTAGTTCAACAAGTTCATCTTAAGCATTTTCTTTTATCTATCTCTTAACACTGGATACCATAATTATCCTTGAATCATGCACTTAAAATGTTTCTTCCGTTATTTAGGCCCCATGACCCAACAGAAACAGTATTAGTTGAGATACTTTACTGTATTGCTTCTATAATCTGGACTGCATCTCTTGACTTGTGCTGTTTGATCTAATACCATTTTAACCTGTTGCAGATAATATATATATATATTTCAATAAATGTATATTGACCTTGAAATTTGCAGAATATGTTTGTAAATAACTAATTGAAAATGCTTTTAAACATGATCCTTTGAACCTTTTACTGCCTTTTGCTTCCAGTGTCCAGGTTCTTATTATGTCTGTTATCTGATGTAAAACCTCCTTAACTGGTTCAGTCAGATAAAACACTTGAAGGGTGATGTTTAGATAAATGAATCTTGACAGTTATTTTTTAACTACAAACTAGTAGGAGTTTGCCAACTAATGATGAATTAGATTTACACAACCCATCAAAAGAGTCGGCACACTTCAGTGAGTGGTTTTTTTTTAGCATGAAGACATTTTGATAGAGGCTTATGGCTTCTAATACAAAAGTATTAAAGATTACAGATTATATTCTATAGTATAGATTGTTTCTTTAAACAAGTACAACTTTTCTGGGTAAAGCTCACTTAAAAGTTAAACATACCAAAGCATGCAAAGAGTAAGGAATAGAGTTTAACAATGTTTGGTTTAACACTTTTCTTGATGTGCTGTTTTATAGTGTCAGTGTGTTCAACGTTATTTTTAAGAAGTAAGAAGTAAATGTATTTACAATGCTGAGTTGCCAACAGTAATCCATATAATGCACAAGAAACCATATGGATTTCACAGAACAGTTTAATTTAGAGTGTCAGGTTGCCTGAGTTCCTAAGGTGGAAAACATATTTAGATATGATTATCTTAAATGCCTTCTGAAAACGGGGATAGAAAAAGCCATAGACCAAAGGATTACAAGTAGAATTAAGGTAGCCAAACCACACCAGGGCATCAAAAACATCTACAGGGGTTGAGAAGTTCAGGAATGGATCAGCTATAGTACTGATGAAGAATGGCAACCAACAAATCAGAAAAATCCCCATAATAATTCCCAGAGTTTTAGCTGCTTTTCTCTCCCTCTGTTCTGGAGAATGGTTCTTTGTTGCAGATTTTCCAATAGTAGCCCTGTCAGCCATTACTTTAGCTTGTTTTCTTGCAACATGAAATATTTTAAGGTAAAGACAGCTCATGACAGTTCCTGGAATGAAAAATGCCACAAGGGCAGCAATGACTCCCCACTGCCTGTTAAAGATCAAAGAACAGTTCCCAGAACAGGAGCTCAGCATTAAAAGGTCCTCCAAACCTTTAAGATTTATATTAGACAATACAACACCAAAGCTAAAAGAGAATGAGAAGAGCCAAATGACAGCAATTCCCACAGCCACGCTGTCATTTGTAACCTTCATCTTATAAGCCAGAGGGTCAGTAATGGCCATGTACCGGTCAATAGAAACCAAACACAGGTGCAGGATGGACACAATACTTAGTGTCATGTCTAAACTGGAATGGATTTTGCAAAAAATCTCCCCCAAGAACCAGCAGCCTTCCACCCATCGCACCATACTGAAAGGCATGATTAAAGTGCCAAGTAGACAGTCCACCACAGCCAGAGAGAGGATGATGAAGTTGGTCGGAGAATGCAGCTGTTTGAAATGGGAAATAGTGATGATCACCAACAGATTCCCAAAAACAGTCAGAAGTACCGTAGGAAGCATTAAAATGTACATGGCAACTCTAATGACAAAGAAACGAGCTGCTCGAAGGCAGGAGTCTGGCTCATGTGGAAAACAGAGAAGTGCCTTATCCACATCCGCATGGGTTGCATTTGTAACAAGGTTCTCTATCCACTCCATTTGGTTGTGGTATTTAAAAATAATAATAATATTAATAATAGATTATTCACCAGGGGAAAAAAAAAACGGTTTAATTGATTCAGATTAAAAATACCTAACTGTACACATTACTTTATTATCTGAACCCACAAGCTAGCTGTACATGACCAACTTGACTTAAATATGTTCTAGGTTTAAAAAAGTCAACACTAGTTTACCAATGAGGATGCTTTAATGTGACATCATATCTTGGTCATATCACCACTACCAGTCTATGTTGTGCTCATTTGGACAGCCATGTTGTCTGATTGTATAGCAAACACCAAAACATAATTGCCTGGACAGTAATGTTGTAAATTTCTGATAGTAATGTATGCTAAAGTGTTGATACTTGATTGTTGGGGGAGAAAATTTGATTTAGTGAATCCAAGGCCTAGTGAGAAAAAAGAAAATGGTGGTAGAATGCAAAAAAAATGTCCTTTTGTAAAATAAAAGTGCTTCAGATCACAGAGAGAAATACCAAAATAATATAGTACAAATTTCAGTGATCACACTAATAAAGGCACTAAATTATCAGGACATAATTATATTCAGGCCTTCAAAACTATTGCTGAAAAGGTCAGAGAAAACAAATATCAAATTAACACATTAATAGTTGTAAAGCGTAAATATTAGAACCCAGCAACCTACAAGAAACTAAATAAAAAAAATATATGTTCCACTTTTCTTTTAATTCTTTGCATTGGGAAAATGTAACACATCCTTTCAAAAGGAATCGTTGCACAGCAGTTGAACAGTGTGGTGTCCATAATAAAAAAATATAACTGATACAATTCACTGCGTGTTGTAATTTTATAACTATGCATGTGACAAATAAAGAATCTTGAAATCTTGATGGCATGTATAAATATATATGGCCTCATTTAACTGCCATTAAAACAATTTGAGGAAACTTCTCTGCAATGCTGCATGAATTTCAAATAATGTATCAGTCATAAATTTCCATTTAAGATAATTCAAAAAATTCCAATATATTTGTTAAATGGTTTGAATCGGGTTTGAGTTCCAGCATCAATTCTTGTTAACAAATAGGAGGCCTCGTGTTGGAAGTATGGATGCTGAAGCATGTCTGAGACACTCATCCATCATCCAACTAGAAACAGGAAAGAATGAGGCCAGTCGAAGCAATCGAATTTCTGGTCACTTTCAGGCTCAGAAACAGCTTTCACAATTCACCAAACTTTTAGGGCAAGGGGTCAAGGTTTGTAAAACCCTGAAGTATGAAAACATACTAAGATTATCAGACTGTTTGAATCTATTTCAAATACAACCTCACTGTCATTGGTTTGAGAGGTGAAACAGTTGCTTAAGTACCACTATCCATTTTATTAAACAACTTGATTAACTTGCTAAACGCATGATTCAAATAATTCAGTCTTGCTTGGCTGGCCTGCTTCATGCAAATGAAATTAATGATTAACTCTTTTAAGAGTAGAAAATAAGCAAATATCATAGATTGCTCACAAACATTAATGGATCCTGTCAGAAACCTGGTTAGCCTGTATTGCATCATGACAAGACACAATGAGGTAATGTTTGTCATCTGAGATAACGCCTAAGAGACCAGTTACCTTGTATCACATTTAATGATGGGGAATCTCTCACAGGTATCCGACTAATCAAAGGTGTTAAAGACAAAACAGCTTAATGACTTCACACTCTCATCTAATTCTGGACATCTAAAACCTTAGACTGGGTCTGTGTACAATATTTCATCATCCTGTTTATCCTTCATGTTTCCCTAATGATTTATTTAGTGTATTTGCTCCAACTTGTTGTATCATCATTTATTAATGATTTATTTATTCTTTTGTTATATTCTAAAATAAAGTTTTAAATAATAAACTTTTAGAACTTTAGCGATGGTATAAGTTGTCATTTATCTTTGGTAACTCCTGGAATAAGACAGTATTCTAATATGGTCCATATAGTAATGTGGTTCTTATGGACCAATAGAGGGCAATAAATCTGCACAGTGCACTACTTTTTTATCACCACAAGAGGTCAGCATGGGCAGATTTACAGATACAGATTAATAATGGACAAATTTTCTGTTTTCTGCTTGTCTCTATTATAAATATATATTATATGCAAACATACCCAACATAACAATTAACACCAATCTTCACTGGATGTATTATTTGTGAAACTTTCCAAGTTTCCTTGCAGTTATTCACACAATGACACTGATTATGACAATATACACTATCAAAGGACAGATCATAATTTATTCACAGAGGTCATTCATCAGGCCTGATTGCTTAAAAAAAAAACTGATTTTCCTCACTTTTTGGTCCTGTAGTGTTTCTTGGTTTACAGATTTAAGTGTTTAGAAATGATGTAGTTTGTCTAAACCTTCCCTTTATTTCACATTCATCACTTTTATTTGCTAAGAGTTAAAAAAGATATCTGGGTAACAGAAAAGCTCATTATGCTATAATTATTTTTATTCCTCACAGAAAATCTCATAATCAGCATATCATTACATGCCAGATTATTCAGCCATTTCCGAGATATCTGTGTAATTGTGTGACTGTCGCTTGAGGGCCAGGATCCATTTTATTAATCATCTAGGATTTGAATAGTTCATTTTAAATCTAAATGTGCAATTAACATGATTATTCAGGTTTAA
>JAOVYU010000031.1:659048-670372 GCA_025674565.1 Synodontis membranacea
CAGAGGATAATCAGTCTTCAAACACGAGGTATTAAGGGAACTGAAACAAAGTGAAGGCTCCTCCAAAATCCCCAAATTGATGATATTGTCCATTTACAGCATGCAGGATACCTTCTAGATCTGGAGAAAGTTTAGAGATCAAACTATGGCATTATCATATCTGTAGAATAGTGAAATATAACAATTTTACAGATGTAGTATTCATAAGAGCTCTAATAGTGCAGAATGCGAATTTAGAATAATTCATCATACCTTTTACCACTACTCTTCGCAGTGTATAGGAAAGTAAAGGAAAGAAAAGAACATCTACATTTATAGTCTATCTTAGCCAATAGTAGTCTATCAGATCAGTCCCTGGTGGGGCATGAAAGAAAAAACAACATTCCATAGGAGAATCTAACACATGCAAACAGGGTGTGACGTGGTGAGTAAGAGGACAGACACAAATGTGGTAACTTAGCTTTATTAGGGAAAATCTAGAAATCAGGGTCAGAGATCATAGTGGTGGTCAAAACACAGGCAGACTGGGTATTCACCAGAATATTCACGATCCTACAAGAACTAACTGGCAAACTTCTAGGAAACTGGAAATATTGGACTAAATGGGGCAAATACACAATATTATGTCCCAATAAGGAAAAGAAACAGCAGGGTATAAATAGCCAAACTAATCAGGTTACAGATGAACACAATCACAATCAACACAATGCATCAAGACTATCAGAACATAAATTAGGTACTTAGCCCGTAAGATAAAATATTCAGGAGAACCCAATGCTGGAATTATCTATGAAGTGGTAGAACAAAACCCTCAAGTTCTCTCTCTTGTCAGACCTAGAATCAGTCAGGTCATGATACTACAGTTCACTCAGAAGAATAAAATTTTTCAGGGAAAACTTGAAGCTACTATTTAGGTTAGGTGATGGAACTTTTCCTGACTGTATTCAGACATGGATGAATTACCAACTCTTTACTAAGCATTTGAGCGAGTATTAAACCTACGCTTGGGGGGGGGGGGGGGGGGGGGGTTAATATCCCTTTAACAGAGGTTTAGTTTAATGGAAGTCTTGGTGCTTAGTCTATGTCAGGGGTTTCAAACCTGTCCAGGAAGGGCCAGTGTGGGTACAGGTTTTCATTCTAACCAAGCAGAAGCCACAGCTGATTCCACTTGTTTAATCAGTTGATCTTGACTTTCAATAAACTCAGCTGTTGCTTTTGCTTGGTTAGAATGAAAACCTGCACCCACACCGGCCCTTTCTGGACAGGTTTGACACCCCTGGTCTATGTGTAATAGAGTGACGAAAAATATTTCAGTGGTTACAACAGAGCATTTTTTTAAGTCTCTCTAGTTAAGCGAGTGTGTTAAATGCTGCTGAACACAACAGTGATGATCGGATCTATTTATTGAACAATTTTGGTGGCCTGACATAACCTGTGACATTCATGAATACAGTTTGTTAGTTCCTACAGAGCATCGTCCACCTGGACATCCCTCAATCAGGACAAGTTCAGCCCCACCCACATGACCTGTAAACAAACAAAAAAATTAAATAAAATGGGGCGGATGGTGGCCTAATGGTTAGGGAAGCACCCTTATAGCCAAAAGATTGCAGGTTTGAGTCCCACATCCAGCAAGGTACCACTGAGGTACCCTGAGCAAGGTGCTGCCCCCTGCTGTGTGTCATAATGTTACATATGGGTTAAATGCAGAGAAACAATTTCCCTCCAGGGATTATTTAAATTTAAAAAAAAATTATCTGTGACCCCAGAATCCATGGTATCAAATTGCCAGGAAAACTCTTCATTCTAATAATTGGTAATTTGTTAAGATAGTAAGCTAAGCTATCATCCCGTAACATACTGTATTGGATCAGTGTCTATAGTTCATGTCATTTTCTTTTATTGCTGTGCTGTCTTGTTTTCAATACCTGACTGATGATCAGTATAAACATCACTGATGGAAATGCAACTCCAAAAGCCCCTTGGTGCACTGACTGCGTAAAACCAAGTCATTGCAAAAACAGACTGTGGGAATGAGAAATCTACTACTGTCATCTTTCTGACTCAGGTTTACAAACAACACTCATTTTTGAATACTTTTATTTCACCTAAAAAATGTTAACAGAATTTGAATCAATCAATCAAAACAATTGTGTATATGAGGAATTAGCCTGAAATATTCCCCCAGACAGAATGACTCTAAAAGCATGTCTGAACCAGCTGTAGAAAAATGCATACACTATCGGATTACATGTTGAATTAAAATATCCGACCCAAAGGAAGACATCGAACACAATCGGGGGAACTGAATACCCTGTAAATGGATCTATGCAGTTACAAATAAAAAATGGCACCCATGAAGTCAGAAAAACTCCCACGATTATGGCTAATGTTTTCGTGGCCTTCCTTTCTGACTTGCTCATACTGGCTTTTACCTCATTTGTCTTCATCTTTGCATTGGTGGATTGAATTGCACGAGCTTGTCTTTGTGCAGTGTGGAGGATTTTCATATACACACAGAGCATGATAAATGCAGGGATGTAAAAACAAAGCATAGAAAATACCACAGCTCCTACTTTGGCTTGGAATACCATGCAGGCACCTTCGCACACAAAGTTATTGTAATAAAACTCTTCATTTCCAAGAATATTGAGTTCCAGGAATATCATTCCAAACCCAACAGAAACAGAAATACTCCAACACACTATAATCATCACTCTAACAGTATTAGGAGTCATCTTACTGTAATATAGAAGCGGATGACATACAGCATAATATCGATCTAAAGAAATAATACACAGGTTTAAAATAGATGCAGTGCACACAGTGACATCCAAACTGCTGTGTATTTTACAAAAGGTGCTTCCTAAATACCAGCAAGTTTCCACAGAGCGTATCATGCTAGGAGGCATCACTATTCCTCCTACAAGCAGATCAGCAACAGCCAGAGAGAGAATGAGGTAATTAGTTGGTGTTTGTAATTGTCTGAAATGTACAACAGTTATGATCACAAGCAGGTTTCCAATCACAGTGATAAGAGAAGAAGTGCTAAAGAGGATGTAGAGTAAAACCCGGACTTCCAGAGAATAATCAGTCTTCAAACATGAGGTATTAAGGGAACTGAAACAAAGTGAAGGCTCCTCCAAAGTCCTCAAATCGATGATATCATCCATCTACAGCATGCAGAAAGCCTTCTTGTTCTGGAGAATATAATGTTCAGACTATAGCATATCACATTGTTAGCATCACGTCATGAAGTTAAACTAATACTAAATCATCAGTAAAACATCCATTGAGCTTGACTGCTACTGTATGGTGTGTATGTGAAAAACTTATATAGTGCAGATAACATTACAGTGTTTACAGTCCATGAAGTCGTATTCAGTATAACTCAACATACCTTCCACTGGACCCTGTAGATGAAGTTAAGCAAAGATAAGAGTGTCTATATTTTATAGTCTGTCCTGGCCAATAGCAGTCCATAAAATTAATTCCTCGTGGAGTGTGATTGGGAAATAAACAACCAACCCTAAGGTATTACTCGAATTAGGTTTATTTAACAAAAAGAAGAAAAAAAATGCAGTTTAATATAAAATAATGATTTGGGCCATTTAGAATTTATACAAATTTAGAATTTATAGAAATACCTAGTTATATCTAAGTTTCAACACAATGATCATTATAAACAATGTAAACATAATAATCATAATAATAATAATAATAATAATAAATCTGCCCCAAACCACAAAGCTGAATTCATTCCCATGCTTGGAGAGAAACCCAGTCTCGGCTTTATCATGGCAAATCCACAGCAGTGATCAAACCAAAGGCCCTCATTGTTACCACAAGAACGTCTCTTATTACAAAGATCATAAAAACTAGGATGCAGCATAACACTTCGAAACCAAGGCTAAGTGATAAATGCACAGTTAGACTTGGACGGAGTTTGTGACTGTCATTGCCAGAGAGATGAAAGTGGGAAACCATAAAGAACCTGGGAGAACCTGGCGCCTCACTTTACAGGAAGATCCTCACTGGCTTGTGGCGAAACCTAGAGTAAGTCACAATGTCCTTCATCAGCAAAGTTTTCCATAACATGCAGTGAGTATCACGACCCAAATTCACCCACTGCTTGCTCTCCAGTCATTTCCACTGCTGTTCCATGTAGTTTTTCATGTTCCTTCCAACCTCCAGGTGAAACATGAAGGTGGCTGCGATGTACACTGTACACACTGATTAGCCAGGGAAACATATTCCAGTTTTTGCCCTTATTCCAAAAAAGACAATATTCCTATAAGATCTTTACATGGTTCATGAAAATGAATATTCCACTAATATTTGCATGTAACTTTTGTCAACATTGCATTTGTGTAAAACTTACAGATCTGACCAGAAACAGGAAAGAGACTTTGTACTCCAAACTACCGTGAATCCCACACCTGAGATAGATATTACAAAAGCACTTTATACATGTCCAAAGAATGCTCTTAAAACAAGAACAATATTGGCAAATGCCACACGTCTTAATCAGAAAATGCTCAATTTGGAATATCCAAACAGAATATCCTGTTTACATGAGCTGTATAAAATTCCAAATATTGTCATTTTTGGAACAGCAATAGAATATTTCTGTGCATGTTATCATACTAAATGATTCCAGGCATTCCTTAGGTTTAATAAGAAAAATTCCAGATTAATATATTCTTTGGCTACATTGGAAAGCTGGCCATGATGGCCAGCATAAAGGAGGACAAGGACGGCATTAAGCTCATTAATATTCACTCACATCAAGATTGAATTCTAACAATGCCAGAGTCATTGATGGCCAGTTCTCTAGGGAGCAAAATTTGGCTATGAATTCCAGGTTGAACGGATGGAATAATCTCATTCCTGTCAATCAGTGCATCTGTGAGCTTGTGTATGAAGAGCAGGGCAGATTCGGGAGAATTTGTGGGTTAGCGGTTAATTACAGTCTCCAAATGATTTATTATACAAAGAAAACCAAAAGAGACAAAAGAATAGACAAAACAAGTGAATATTTGAGTTATTTGAGTTTTCAGTAATCTGTTTTCTTAAAATCTGAATGATCACTTCCTCTTCTACTTATTTTTTTCAACAGATGAAAGCTCTTATACAAAGCTTTAACTAGACAATATAAAAAAAAATGAAAAATGTGTTTTATTCATTTATTACATTCTTTGCGGTTTAAAATGAAAATTGTTTGTAGATGTGATTTTTTTTTCCAAAGTAGTAGAAGTCAGGGAAATTGTAATAGTTCTGAATTTAACAACATGACCTTTCATTAAAAACATAGAAAAGGTACTAAAGTGTATGTTTCACAAATCAGGCATGTCACTGAGGCTATGCTGTACAGTAGAGGACCTGAAGGATATAGCGCTCGAATAAAACTTATTTGAGCGCTACTGCGGTACTGCGGTACTGTTAATGGCATCATGGAGAATCGTAATGAATCTGTGCAGTTCAGAAATTATACTCATTTAGAAAGAGATTCAATAAAATATAAATTATATTGAATTCTTTATAAGATAACATGCTTCGTTTCAATAAGCTAGGAAATATTTCATGGCAATATAATAAACATACTTCAGTCGAACATAATAATCGTCCCTAAACAGTATACATTTATTTTTAAGGTTTTAGTATATAAATGGCAATAAATGAATGACTAGATTTAGACTTTTGCACTTAATTGTTTGAAGATTATACATATTTTGGAGGGAAAAAAACTTATACAGTTACAGTAGTTATAATTCTGCTGCACATAATCACCAACGTATTTTTGTTTTTGCTGAAACATAAGGGTAAATCTAACACACGTAGGTGGTTGACTTGTAATAAAGTTCCACATGCATAAAAATGTATAAAAAATCATTAGTTACGTTGTACATGAGCAAAGTTGTGTTCCTTGTTTTGGATAAAATTAAAAAGTATTGTCGGACATAACGGTATTAAATATAAATCAAAACAAATTTTGTACTCAATGTGAAAAAAGATTCATTCTTGAAGATCCTGACTGAAATATTTTCCCTGATAAAACAGTCCGCAGTGCTTTTCTAAACCACTTGTAGAAGAAAGCGTACACAATCGGGTTACAGGTGGAGTTTAAATATCCAACCCAAACCAGCATGTCGAACAATACAGGAGGAATTAAATAACCGATAAACGGATCAATGACATTGCAGATAAAAAATGGCGTCCATAGCGAGAGAAACACACCCATAATCACCGCCAGAGTTTTTGTCGCTTTTTTCTCCTCTTTGCTTATCATCGATTGCGCTTTACTTTTCGAGTCCTGAATGGATTTGGCTTGTTTTTGTGCAACACGGAATATTTTCAGATAAATGCTAAGCATGATGATACCTGGGAAATAAAAGGAGAGCAAAGAGGAAGCGGTGCTGGAGGCGGCACTTTGGAACAAAACGCAACCGCCTTCGCAGGCAACGTTTTCATAATAAAAATCTTCAATGCCCAGGATGTTGAGCCCAAGAAATATTATTCCAAATCCAACTGCGAATGAAACACTCCAGCAAACAGAAATCATAGCCAATGTGACAAAAGGTGTGATTATGGTCTGATACAACAAGGGATGACACACAGCATAATATCGATCAACAGATATGAAACACAGGTTTAAAATGGACGCGGTGCACAATGTGATATCAACACTGCTGTGAATTTTACAGAATAGAGTGCCCAAATACCAGCAGGTTTCAACAGATCGGACCATGCTCGGAGGCATTACAAATCCTCCTAACAGCAAATCTGTTACAGCCAGAGACAGGACGAGGTAATTTGTCGGCAGATGGAGCTGTTTAAAATGAACGATGCTCAGGATGACAAAAAAGTTTCCGAATACTGTCAAAATCACCACCAGGACGAAAAATATATAGAGCGGCACTCTGAGGACGAGTGGGTAGACAAACTTTGGACAGGAACTGTTTAAAAATTCGTAGCAAAGAGGAACGACATTCAAGGTCAGACTTTGGCTCGAGTTCGTTTCAAACTCCATCTGATAAGATGTTTTGCTTCCTGCAAGAAAATAACAAAGAAGATATTGAACACAATAAAGGACATTGAAACATTCAGAGCATACGTGTCATATCTGTATATCACAGCTCACCATAAATCCTCCCTGAAGTGGACACCAGTCACGGTGTTCTGTTTATAACCCTAAATAAACACTCGCACACCACTCTGTGGACCAGCACAACGAGTGTTTTAGTCCCAGTGGTCAGTGAAAGCCCAGACCAGGCCAGTATTCCCAGTTTAATTAGCCTTAATGGCTAATAATGTCCTCATTTTTTTCTCTCCATGGATTAAAAAAAAAAAAAACAACAACAACAGAGGTGTAAAGGAAGGAAATCAGGCCATTGTTGGTGAACTGGACTTCGTTGTCACCTCGTTGTTGTTTGGTAGCATATTTTGTACCTTTCATTGCTCTAATATGTACAGAGCTTCTAACATTGCTAACAAAATCCTAGCAGGCCAAAAAAAAAAAAAAACAGAATTTTACAAAACAAAAAAATCATCGTATGCTGGAGGAAGGGAAGTTTAAAAGTTCTCCTAGATAAAGTGCGAGAACTGTTAGCAGAAGTAAATGCATCTTTCATTTCTAGAAATTTTCCCATTCTACTGGCGTTTCCACTGCTTTAGACAAAAAAAGCTGAAATTTTTTTAGCAATTTCTTTAACTTCATTTTAATCAAGTAGTCAGTATATGTTTTGTTTATGTCGTTCACCGAGGCACACCTTTAACTGTGACATTTGTACATTTTTTATGCATTTAAGTCATATTTTCATCCTTTATTGTGATGACATTAATATAGGATACAAAATTAATTCAATTACTGAAGCGTTTGTTTTGAGAGTGAATGTTCATGCTGTAGAATCGCTATTTTATTGCAGAATCTAATTTCAGTGTTTTTTTGTATTGTATTTGTGTTTTTTAAAATGCTATTTAATGTATTTATCATCGTTTGCTCTAAACCAGCCTCAGTGAAATGTGTTCAGTCTTAACGAGATGCAGAAACACAAACACGCAGTGATGTGCGTCTCGTTAACGTTGTGCGATGTTTGTTTCACACCTCTGAGCAGAGGGACTGGTTACGGCTGCGTCAGATATCCTCCTGTCTCTGTGTGTTAACCTCCTCATTCGAAAATGTCTCACAGGTGATAACAATACAAAATATATGGAAAAGGCCCTGGGTTTGTTTTTCTTTCTTTCTTTCTTTCTTTTTTAGAATTTGAAACGTTTCCTGACATTTTTGTAATGCTATGTTCAAGGTCTATTTGAGCTGAGAAAAACAACAGAGGAAGCGTTAAAGTATAAATAAAATATATAATAATGGCAGATTTTTGGACATTTGGGACAGAAAGCACATATTTGTATGTTTTTTTTTTCTAAATAAAAGAAATAAAACTGAGCAATAAATAATGTCAAATAGAAAAGATGTAAAGGTCAACAGTGTGTTTTCTGCTGAGATGGACAGATGGTGTGTGTTCACTGTGACTGAAACTTTATAATCAAACTGTTGTATTTACACACAGAACATCGCACAGGTTATTAAATCTATAACACACAGCTGTAATATTCGAGTCCAAACACGGACACATGGACAGATTTGATCTTCATAAATTCCTCTTTTCAGTTCAATGACTCATGTTGGTTTTGGATAAACAATATGTTTATGTTTTTCCAGTAAAACGTAACACCTTTCCTGCTTCCTGTTAAAATCTTTATAGCGTTCTGATTGGCCGAGAGAAGTACATACCGGGTGTTCGTAATAAAGAGTTGAAAACAATGAACACTTTGAGTAAAGTTCAGACTGATGAGCTGAGACCCAGAAAGACACAAAATTAATAGCTAATAACCTAGTGAGCTGGAAATCAGTGATAAAAGTAATAAATAAATAAAAGTCTTTGTTTTCTAGTATTTTTGTTTTGTTTTGTTTTGTTCGATCTATTCTCTTTAATTTGGTTATTTATCATTGACCTGGTTTATTCGATCTATTTTGTTCTCATTGATTTGGTAAAATGCCTCTGATCGTAAAATATCTTTGATCTGTTCTGTTCTGTTTTATCTGATCTCTTTGATGTGGTCAGTTCCATCTGATTTCTCTGATTTGGTCATTTATCTTTGATCCGTTCTCTCTGATATGTTTTGTTCACTTGTAACTGTTTTGTTTTCATGTGGTCAGTTCCCTTTAATCTGTTCTTTTGTCTTCAACTTGGTCAGTGTACTTTTGTCTGGTCTCTTAGATTTGATATTTTAGATATCTTTTTTTTTTTTTGTGGTCACTTTTCTTTGATCTAGTATCTTTGTTACTGGCCTGTTCTCTTTCATTTGATCACTTTGATTTTGTCATTTCCCTTTTGATCTGGTCACTTTGATCTGCTCTGTTTTCTTTGATGTTCTGTCTGGTCTGTCCTTTTCTCTTTGAATTTACCCTTGTTGTTTTTTTGTTTTTTTAACCATCCTAAATTTCTTTTTTTTAATGCTTTTTTTTTTTATTATTGGTCTATCCATCAAAATCTTATCTACTGCTGTAATTAATGAATCTGAGGGAGATGTCTGTGGAAGGTGAGCACGTGAAAGAACAATAAAATACGTTTTGAGCGCCCTCTAGTGGCTGTTTCCTAGAAGTGAAAGGCAAAGAAGTTAGTAGAATGAGCACAAAATTAAAATGTAATTATTTTTCACTTTTAAGTGGATTATTAGGCTGTCATTCTCGGTATTCAACTTTAGATTTTCCCTTCATCTGCCAAGCACTAAACTCATTCTCACTATTATTCTATCATCATATATATATATATATATATATATAATTGCAATAATTGTAGAGCCCTCAATACATTCTTATTTTTTATTGGCAGTGTCACATACTGGGTTATGAGAATCTTAATTAATTATCACTATGACATTATCCTCTTAAAAGCCTAAATGTGAACATTTCCTGCTTTTCGAGATGAGAGTGAATAGGTCTCTGTTTATAACATGCTAATACACTACATGCTAACAACAGGCTAGTGGAGGGAATCTATGCGCAGTTGGAGTTTTTCTTTTTTTCTTGATTCCACCCTTTAATTTTTTTTTTCCCCATATAGTGTAATTACATGACAGCTATATCGTGTTACTCGGTTTAGCTTTAGCAGAAATGCTAATGGACTGTTCATTAAACTGCCTCCTGATGTTCTCAAGTTCATCTTCATCGATGTATTCATAGTCATGAGTGTCATCATCATTTGTCTGGTTTACACACACGTCCTCCAGACTGCGGCCTCTGCTGACTGCTGGAAGTGGAAACACACACACACACACACACACAAACACACACACATGTAAAACATGTTTTATTCATTTCTAATCAATACTGCAACAACAACAACTAATAATAATCTTCATTATACAGCATGTAAAATGCTGTGCATATAAAATATTGAAACATTTATGAAAATATCACTAGTTATCTGACCAGGTGCTCATGACTGACGATCATACCTTTCTGTACAGTACTTCTGGGTAACGTAGCAGGAATTACGACATTCTTCTCAGTTTCTGTCGTAGTGCAGTCTGTGGAACTTTCTCGGCTGACCACCGCAGGCTAACGGGTCAGAAAACAAAAAACACAAGAGGTCAGTTTAAGCCATACAGATGCTAAACATTTGGAATAAGAAGCACCTTTAACTTTATTAGTACTGCTAAAATTAATAGTAGAAGTATTTTTCTTCATTAAAATTTAATTGTAAGTATTTTATGGAAGTTGAAATCTGAGCCTTGTTTTGAAAGAAACATGCAAAAAAAATCAAATTTAAATAAAACTAAAATGTTGAGGGCAAAAAATTGTAGCGTGACAGCGTTCCATTTTACCCTGCATGTACTGAGTGGATCAGCAAAAACACTTTCATGTGGAGTGTAGTTTGCTTCTTAATGTTTCGGACTGATCCTTCACAGCTAATGCAGCTAAGAAGTAAAAACAGTGACGCGTGGTTCCCTTAGCGAGCCACATTGTACAGCGCTGCTACAGCTGCCTGGCTTTGGCCAAAGCGAGCTGTTCTGACCTCAGGGACCTGTACCTGTACCTGTACCTGAGCCTGTACCTGTATCTGCACCTGTACCTGAGCCTGTACCTGAACCTGTATCTGTATCTGAACCTACACCTGAACCTGAGCCTGTATCTGTACCTGTACCTGTACTTGAACTTGTACCTGTACCTGAACCTGAACCTGTACCTGAACCTTTGCCTGAACCTGAACCTGTGCCTTAACCTGTACCTGAACCTGAACCTGTGCCTTAACCTGTACCTG
>JAOVYU010000031.1:670472-682440 GCA_025674565.1 Synodontis membranacea
CCTGAACCTTTGCCTGAACCTGAACCTGTGCCTTAACCTGTACCTGAACCTGAACCTGTGCCTTAACCTGTACCTGATTCCATACCTGTACCTGAACCTGAACCTTTGCCTTAAACTGTACGTGAACCTGTGCCTGAACCTGTACCTGAACCTGTAACTGAACCTGTACCTGTACCTGAACCTGTACCTGTACCTGAGCCTGTACCTGTATCTGTACCTGAACCTGTACCTGAACTTGTACCTGACCCTGAACCTTTGCCTGAACCTGAACCTGTGCCTTAACCTGTACCTGAACCTGTGCCTTAACCTGTACCTGAACCTGTACCTGTACCTGACAGTTTGCCTTAACCTGTACCTGAACCTGTACCTGAACCTGTAGCTTAACCTGTACCTGTACCTGTGCCTGAACCTGTACCTGAACCTGTACCTGTACCTGAACCCGTAGCTTAATCTGTACCTGTACCTGAGCCTGTACCTGTATCTGTACCTGAACCTGTACCTGAACTTGTACCTGAACCTGAACCTTTGCCTGAACCTGAACCTGTGCCTTAACCTGTACCTGAACCTGAACCTGGACCTGAACCTGTGCCTGTATCTGTACCTGTACCTGAACCTGTGCCTGTATCTGTACCTGTACCTGAACCTGTAGCTTAACCTGTACCTGTACCTGTGCCTGTACCTGAACCTGTACCTGGACCTGGATGTCTTGAGGTGTGTGTCCTCTGCTACTGAATGTGTGTAATGGTCTTACAGTCGATTGCTGAGAGACTGGGTGCAGGGAGACGATTATAGTGGCAGTGGTTTTTGACAGAGATGTTGATGAATGTTGAAGAATCAGGTGGAGCAGTAGAGCTGGATTAGCTGAACACTACTTTGGTACAACAGTAGGAGGCGACAGAGTCCTAATACAAATCAGTATTAAAATCAGTATTTTAAAATAAAGCTCAAAAGACTTCTATTTTGTTGGGGAGCAGAAATTACTCAAGTGAATTAGGTAAGTGAATTAGGCAATCTACAAATTAATGTTAAACAACCCCAACATATGGCAGGAAAAATAATTTTTATCTTGAGGCAAGAAATTTGAAAATGCACCCCCCCCCCCCCCTTTCTTTTAATGATCTTTGTTTAGGATTTTAAAAATCAGAAACGTCGCTTTTAGTGTCATGTGAAGGAAGAAATCTGCATCATTAACATTTTATTTACACTTTAGTGCAACTCCATGACACGCCGCTAGGTGGCGGAAAAAGTCTCGTTTATAAGGTCTTTCTGAACCCAGGTTAGAAACTCTAATGAACTCTAATACTAGAATCAGTATTTCGGAAAACCTGAAAACAGGCAAGAAGATGGAAAGAACACAAAAATCCACGACAAACAGTAAGAGGACGAGGAGGAACTGAAAATTAAAACCTGACAAAAATTAAAATAAAAATATTTTGTATGGTTTATTATTGGCAGATAAATAGACTTTTCTCTTAAACTTAATGCATTACAACCTTTATATATATATGACGTTTATTTTGTCTAAATATGGAAACATGAAAGTAGTGCAGGAAGGGTCTGATTTGATCACGTGATGAGGATGTCAATAATTGCCCCCATTCTGTTTCTGTGTTTAATTTGTTTAATTGGAGAAGTTCAGGAGCTCAGTGTGAAACATCATCATGTCTCAGGAGAGATGAAATGGATCAACTTTTTCATCCCACTGAGCTGGAAGTGAGAATTAAAGCCCATCATGGAGCAGTCTGCTGGAAGGAAACCCAAATTCAGTGAGTGCACAAGTGTGTGTGTGTGTGTGTGTGTGTGTGTGTGTGTGTTAATGCTTTGTTATGACAGTGTTGGATGTGAAACAGGTGTAAACAGCTCTCTACTTTACACCTGACTGACTTTAATGAAGTGTTTAACCCTCTGTTTAGTGTAGAGACAGAAACAGTAATAAAGTTCCTCCTACTGCAGTACTGCAACATCACATACCACAAAAACAACACAAGCAAATAAATAAATAAACAAAACAAACCAATACATACTTTTAGCAGGTGTCATAAATAAATAAGTAAAATTTTTGGCCCCCATTGAACATTCATCAACAAAACAAGCTTCATAATAGTGAGTTAAAATAATTTTAGGTTTATAATTCTTCATGGGTTCTAATGGCAGTTTTAAAAAACTGATCTGTTTAAAAGAGCATTTTGTTCATCTTTGAAGCCTTCGTGGAATGACATGAAACATTAGTCATTAATCCGCAGCCTGAACGGCTTCTTTACAACACGTTTACAGCCGTGTGTTTTGTTTCATTTTTCTTTTCTTTGTACAGGTTAATGTTCTGTGTTTCTTTGTTTCATGGCAGACTGATGAGGGGAAAAGAAGCAGAAGTAACTCGTGTACTACTGTAAAGTCTGACTTTTGAACCTCTAACAGATTACGAAATGTCTGGAAATCATTCGCATGTTCTGGCTGTTTTTTGCTAGCATGCTAGTGATGGGAAGTTTAAGTGAAGATCAGACATGGACTCTATCAAGTTGATGTGATGAGTAGCTTCTGTATGTCCATTCACTGCATCAACAATAACATTAATTTACATCAACACAGCCATGAGATTTGTACTGGAATGTTGGCACCAAGCTAGTGGCACAAGTAGGCATTAGAATTCAGCTAAAAGAGACATGACAACGGATGCTGGACATTCATGGACACTACGGTCACATTCATGCACACTTCACTTTACATATTTATATTTTAATTTCTGGACCATTGCACAAGACACTTTTATAAGACACTTTTATGCATATTTGCACACCCCCAGTCATTTTTACTGTCACTTCTACCTTATTTTTCTTCTTATTTACACTGCATTTCAGATTCTATATTTTACACTAAATTTCTATTTTTATGTCAATTTTCTATATTTTGCTAATGTCCTTATTTGTACAGAATATTTTTATTTGTACTGAATATTTTTTATTTTATTTTCATCTTATTTTATTTATTTTTATTATTTTTATTATTATTGTTATTATTTTTTTTCATCCTAGTTAAATTTATTTCCATTGTACTATTTATATTCATATTTTTCTTATTTATAAGTTTGTATTTTTTTAAGGTCACGGCGGTCGTATAAGCATTTCACTGAATATCGTACTGTGTATGACTGTGTATGTGACGAATAAAATTTACATCAAAGGAAGTGTGTTTAACAGGCTGGAAATATAATATCCATGGTATGATCTTGGAGGTAGGCAACTTTATAATTGTGTATTTAGTGGTTTTTTTTGTTTGGTTTTTTTTTGTCTTTCACGGTGGTCAGATTAGGCAATCACAGTGCCATAAATTCATGCCATGTCTTGGACAAGAGACGACATCACTTCAAGTTTGACTCGGACGGATCATTATTCACACGGTTACTCCTTTAGTAACAGACTGAGACACCTCCTGTGTAAGACGGAACACTACCCAGGTCATTCATCCCATCTGTTGTAAGACTGTACAACACCAATTCATTAATGAATTCATTTTTAACAGTTAATTAATTTCAACAAATATCATACAGAAATATCATCCTCTGTGTACTCTGCTACTTTCTATGTGCAGTAATTTTATAGTTTATTTTTTATTGAAATGGTTTTTATTTTTATTTTTTTTTATATTCTATTCTATTCTTTTTATTTTTGAGGTGTTGCATTGAGTGAATTTCCCTGTTGTGGAATTAATAAAGTCTATTCTATCCTCCGATTCTTGCGTGTCGTCATGGAGGAGACACACATGGCTACAGAAGGAATATCGAGGAACGCGTTGTAATAGTAGTCAAGAGAAAATCCAAAATGCTCTGATGTGCTAGATTATTTGTCAGGGTGTGGTGGGGCTTCCCAGACGCCACATCGCTGTTCTTTGATAACATTTATCACATTACAAGGTCTGTTTGTTATTCCCAATATTGGACATTTGTCGGCCCCGACAAAATCGTGAAAAAAATAAAGAAATCGGCTGAATTTGTGTAGTGTGACCCCAGTGTTAGGTTTAGTGGTTTCATGTTTCACATGTTTAAACAATAATAAACTGTTGGTATTAGTTACCTTTGGCAAGCAGGTGGGGGATTTTTCTTGTTTAGCTTGCTGTGTCTTGAGCGGTCGCTCAGGAGGTCGTTTGGGTGTTTTCGGAGGTCGTGGTGGGGGTGTTACCGTGGCTACAGCATACCTTCTCATGGTGTAGTAACATTTCTCAGAAATCTCTTCGATGAACGAGTTGACACTACACGAAGGTTCCCCGTCATTCCATCTTTTATCCATGTGAAGGGTCATGTGAGTGCGATTCACTGCAATCTCCCACCAGCCTGAGAGGTCTGTGGTCGAGATGAGTAAATAAGGGTCATCGATTTCTTCCTCAATGCGTAGGCCTGGAACTCTGGCCAAAGTGTCCTCCTTCAGTGAAAGATCACGAATCGAAACCTTAACATTGAATGGCAGAGGGAACCAACGGCATATCTCTGAAATGGAATAAGGACGTTTATCGTGGATGACTTCCATAAATCCACCATCTAAAAACATCGGGAGACACACGGCCTCGTGGGATTTCCCTTTAGTCTTCAAGCACGTCAGGGAATCCATCGTCTCTCCAGTTACAACATGGTTGGGTTCTTTTTTCTTCACTTGAAACTCATCCCCCACAAGAACGGATGCCAGACCATCATAAACAGAATCGAACGCCCTCGTCGCCACCACGTGTAGGTTTTCAGTGTCACTTTGTGCCCTTTTTAGGTCGTATGCTGTCGGAAATTCACGAGGTCGCCGCTTTAATCGTCCGTTATAGCTTGTAGGAATCAGGAAATGTCTTGGGGATTCTTGCCGGATTTCCGTGGCAAGGATTCGCTTGGCTTTGTAAGCTCGATGGACGATTATCTTTGTGCAGTCTAACAGGAACGAAAACTCTTCTGGCATGTTCCCTTCAACTGTAGGTCTTTCAATCACTTCAGCCACAAAGGGGAAGATCTCACAAGGTTTTTGGAACACGTCTTGAAGGGACAGTGGCTGGATAAAAGAGCTTGTGTCAAACTGACCTGTCACGTCCATGACCTCCACGTCCAGGTTGGATGGAATGACGACTACATTCTTCCCAACTGTGGAAGAAAGGACAACAAAGTATATTTAGATGTAAAGAATGTACATTGGATAATGTGTAAAGCTGATTTTTAAAATAATTTTACTATAAAATCTAAAGATGTATGCTGGGTCACTCTGAATTTAGAAATGATCACGTGTTCCTTGATCTCACTACAGCTTATGATACCAGAGATCACAGTATTCTTTAGGCTCTGCTTTAGGACCGCTTCTGTTATTTCTTTGTATACGATGCCTCTGGGTTCATTAAGCTAATCATTAACTCTGTATTAGCTTTGGGTTGCAGCTGATATGCCATTTTTCGTAAGTTTGAGTAAGAACAAGTCGTTAATGCGGGTCAGTGCTTCAGACTTCATCCATGTTGGAGACGATGGGAATTTGATTTATAACCAAGTGCACCAGTGCGACTTGCAAGTATGCCCACCATTTTTTTTTTTCTTATTTTAAAATCTTGTTTTGAATGTGCGAAGCATCAGAAGGGAGCAAGACCTTGTGTGCGTGCGATCATGTGCGATGTGAGGGAGAGAGGGAGATTAAAGTGGAGTTTCCACTGAGGCGGATTTTGCGTCGCTCTCATTCAGGTTGTATGGGGTGAAATTCAGTTAGTCGCTGAATAACCGGAAGTGAAGTGTCATGTTTCCCCTGCCTTTAACTGGGAGTGACATGAGCGAGACAAGCAGGTTGCTAGAGGCTGGATGCTGTTCATTCGCCATGATTATAGCAACAAACTGCAAGTGACTGGGCAGGACTACTAAAGCGAAGAAAAAAAAAACAACGGGAGAGAAAGCAGTGTGACTGAAACCGCAAGATTTTTAAGCTCGTTATGACTATCATGCTAATCACCTGACCAGAAGCTAGTTAGCTATTTCGCTAGTTGCCTAAAGTGAACATTCACTAGCTCGCTAAATAACAGAAGACGAGTTCTATGCGGAGTTCATTGGCTCAAGCTAATTTCCATAAACCCTGTGATGGCCAACTTTGTTTAGAATTTTTTAAGTAAAGTTTTGGTCAGCTGTGGACGTTTATATGACTATAAGATTATAAGAGAATCGTGACTGAATCATGAGAATCGTGACTTTATAAGATTATACACGTTTTTGTTCTAAAAGTTATGTTGTATTTAACAATCTGGATTTTACTGCTGCACTATACAATACATCATTCAACTAAAATAAATCCAGATCCAATCAGAAATCTTATTTGAAGCTGATTATAGATAACATTACTAGGACTAACATGACTTCTATCTCAGTAACCTCAGTAATTTCATTAATTTACTGTTCAATTCATGCGTTTGTTACCTTCGATTTTTACTCTTATAATGCTTTTCTGTGTCTTTCTAAAATTTCCAATTGATTTCAGCTTCTCCCATATAAATAAAATTGTTAATGGTGATTTTTCTGTGTTGAATCTGCATCGTAGGTACACCGTCGAAAGCTGCATACGGTGAAGCGTTCATGCCTGCACGTAACGTACGTGTCTCCTCTAGGAGGCGCTGTCGCATGAAACGCACCACAATTTACTGCTTTAATGCACAGAAAAAAAGCAGTTCCATTGTAGGATAAATAAGCAGAAAATAACACGGACAAAATGTAGTTCTGAAATAAATGTACTGGGGGGAGGGGGGTCTGGCATGATTAATTATAAACCAGGTGAATTCTCACTGAAAGTGTTTTGTATCTGCACAGTTTTTAACATCAAATGTAAGACCTTTTAAGGATGAAAGAAATAAAATGCTATTTTTGCTAAAAATTTGATTGAAGCAGCCGAACTGCTGTGAGAAGTCTTCATGCTTAGGCCTCTCTCTCTCTCTCTCTCTCTCTCTCTCTATATATATATATATATTTATATGTATATATATAGATATATATATATGTGTGTGTGTGTGTGTGTGTTTGTGTGTGGGTGTGTTTGTGTGTGGGTGTGTGAGAACTTTACTCCTGATAATTTGAGTGAACCTTTCATCTGTAATTTCCCTTCTGCTATCTTTAACACTATCTACGGTTTAACAGCCTGATTTGTTGCCTGATCGTAGACGCTCGCCTACTCGTCAGATCTAAGTGCTCATGTATATAGTGAGTTATGGTGAACCGGTATGTTGGCTGCTGAGTCCCCTTGTGGGTAGCCTGGGTTACCATTTCTCAGTAACGTTTTAGTTCTGGTGTTAGATTTTCCAGTTTACCTTTATCCTCCTGTCTGAGGTGAGGTCGAAGCAGATGTGGTTCCTGTCACTCTCTGAACTAAATTCACTGCCTGATTTATCTTGAAGCTCTGCTCCTTCTGTTCCTCCTGCTTCTTCATGCTGGAGCCAGTTCCATACGATAAAGCTGCCTTATGCTATGCTCAGTATATTTCCCGCCATCACAAAAGTCCAGATTTCGGTAGTCAGCTTTATATATAATAAAATATAATAAAAATGTCTGCTGCAAAAAGTCCTATAGGAATAAAATGTGCTCAGCAGTGACCCTTACACTTGATATTCTACTACACATTCATATAAGAAGCTTGTTACTTACCTGACATAACAGCTTGTAACTCGTACACAGGCGTTAACGTCAACTCTCCACACACGTTTTCCAACAAATTGGAAAAGAGCAAGTCCTTCACAGGCAGGTCTTTCGCTACAGTCACGATTCTCTTCCTTCCATTAGGGATTTTCCACTTGGCGAGCTCTTGGAGTGTGTAAAACTGATCATCCTCACACTCTATGAAACTCCCTTCCTGCGAGAGGCCAAGCGTGAAACTCAACTTCGGCTCTCGGTGAAGAGCCTCGCATACAACGTGGTCTTCACCACCATCCGGGTCGTGAAGGACGGAGGTAATTCGGAAGGTCTCTTGCTTCTTCAGCGAGCCTTGTGGGAGAGCAATTTTAGCCAAGGAAAGGAACGTTGGCTGGCCGAGTATGTGGGAGCTGATCTTCAGCGAGTGCACGATATCTCGGACGCTCGGGTAAGGCTCAGTGTCGGCTACAATCCTAAAGAGACCTTTTACACAAACAGTACAACATTTTGAGATGGTTAAGCAAGAAAATGTAAAAATTCTTAATTATTTCATATAGCAAATGTCTGCGTTTTAATAAATAAATAAATAAAAATACATTGGGTAAATAATAAAAGTAGTAAAAAATGACACGTTTCATTCATTCATTCATTCAACTTTCCAGGTCCAATGTTGGTGATGTATATATGTTTTTTTGTTTGTTTCCCCATTTCCTGTTGGAGCGTTGTGTAATGTCCTCTTTACAGGAACGAGTCATGAAATATCTAATGATTCAATGTCTCCTTCACCCTAAATATAGTCTCTTATCATATCTGGGTGCTGTTGTGTTTTCCTGCACAATTCCACCTTCAGGCGTTGGGAGGCGGAGCCTGACGATGGAGCGATAGCAAATTGTGCTGAGCGGGAAAGCTAGTTTGTATTCATCATTTAAAATGCCTGTCCTTATAACACTAGATAAATGAATCAATATGTTCTTACGTGTGTGCCTGTTTGAAAGCATGTTAGCATGAACACCAAGCGAGTCACCGGTACACGGTAAATGAGGTTTATGTTTAGAGCTAGCTGTAGTTAATTTATACAGCACTGTCCTAGAGAGCTAGCTAAGCTACGTTTACTGATGGTGCTTGTTTTACGAAGTTTGCCGTTTACACTCCTGCAGTCTCGTGCTAAGTGGGAACTATTTTCACCCAAAAGAAATGCTAAATTGAACCCATTTTACTAAGCTGTTGGATTAGTTTTGTTTATTTTGTAATATTAGCTCAGTGCTAATAGCCCAATGTTGCTAATGCTAACTATGAGAGAGTTTTAATAAGCTAAAGTGCTGTTGAGTTTATTTACAAAGCATGTTACATGATCGTTTACTGATTACTGTAAATTTAAGATATTTCTTAAATGATATTAAGAAATATAATATTTCTTGATTTATTTTTTACAAATTAATTTCATATTAGTCCCTAAATTCAGTGAGTTTATTGAAAACGTTTAGAAGATTGCATCCTTATAAGCAGGTACTAGCTACTAATAATTTATTTAAATGTTCCTCACTTTATTATGTACTTTAAGTCTTCTTAAAGTACAAAGGCATGAGAAGTTTAAACAGTTTCAAGTGCTCGAGTATGTAGGAAATTCTCAGGAAATGGCTTTTCTCGCACCATGAACTAGAAAATATTGGTAGAGTTGAAGAAAGGGCTAAAAAATGCTCAAAATATTGAAAGAGATTGTTTACCAGCAGTAAAAATCATTCAGAAATGGAAGAAAATCATTAAAAACTAACACTGAGGTTCTGAAAAAAAAAAAAAAAAAACGAAGGAGACCTGAAGAAAAGCATCCTTGGAATAAATGTTGATATTCACAGCCAGAAAGGTCATTTGTTTCATGGCAAGTAGTGAAAAAGTCTTAAAAGAAAAAAAAGTGCAATATTGTTACGTACGATAATGAAAGAAGTAAACTCGCATTGCATGGCATCATTTTGATGTAAAGGGTGTACAAACTTTAGTTTCACACACACACACACGATTCAGCTCTCTGCACACCTGGATAATCTAACGGCAGGTTGATATCCGTCCCGTCTGAAGTGCGAGCGATGAATCTGGTGATGGTGATATCGATGATCTTCATCAGGTCTCCAGTGGACAGACAGCATGTTCTCCCAAAGAGCTCGTACACGGAACCTGAACCAAACAACAGCAACACCAAACTCTCATCACTATTAAAGTTCTAAAACGCAGCTTTCATCCTCACCATCACGCTATAATGTGACTATTATATATATATATATATAATTACACAATTATTGAATATTTTATCTACATTGTACATTGTATCTTTAGTGCTTTAGTGTGTCTCATATGTAACATGTAATTTAAGATTCTTGAATTATAGTGTAATGATGTAGTGTATATATATAATGTCACATTTAGGATGAAACTTTATTTCATTTAAGAAAACATAAAAGTTAAACTTGCGTTAAACGACAATTTACTAAATAAAAAAATGTTAAAAATCCACCCACTCTAACATAGAGAAAACCTTTTAACCGGCAAAATTAATAATTAAATCAGACTAACAAGTGCCAATATTTACACATGCTGTTTTATTAACCTGCTCTAAATTTATGACATTTTTGTAATAATAATTTAAATTTTTGGTTATAAAGTTTTGCTCCCAAATGAATTTGTTTAGCCTTTACGCAAACACCAAAGAATGTTTAAATGACTTCCAACATTACTCGTTAAAGATTGTTTTGTTTATTAAAGACGAAATTGATCAGAATCAGAAAATGTTTAGATAAAAGATGAAATGGAGTTAAATTTAGCTGAATGGAAATGTTAACACTAAATATTGCAGTGGAATTTTTTTATCTTCATGTAATATTATATAAATTCTTTTTAAAGGAGTAAGATTTCACCTACTTGTGTGTATATTTACTGATTCGTAGCTTGAAACTTTCATGGCATATTAATGATCTGATGAAATTACGAACTAAGAATGTGTGAGAACAATAAACCTTTTTAGATTTTCTTGTAAAAACCCTTTTAAAGAATTAAACCAGAGCAAATAAGCAGTTGCTCGTTCTCAATACAGGAATCTTCGGTTTGTTTACGTACGCTGACTATAAAATGAGCGAAATGACACTTTTTTATTCAGTGTTAACAGTTTGGTCCACACAGGCTGCTTTTAACATACTTTATAAATAAATCTTTTACTAAATATTAAATTACGTTACTAATACCGGAGACAAACATAAATAAGACGGAAGAGTGAAAGCGAATATGAAATGGAGAGAAAAAGGTATTGATAACAATGTCTCTTTTTTTCCCCCTTTGTGTTAAAAACACTTAGGTACATATATATTTAAGAGTCAAAGAGCAGGTTTAGCGGTGAAAGTTATCAGCTTGTTTATACCTTGAAAGTAAATCCCAGACTGAATCTGCAGAATCCTGGGCAGCGTTTCAGGGTCCAGCGAGCGAGTGAACTCCGTTAGTGTCATCGCCATCGTCACTACCTTTTAAAAACCTGTCTTGGAGCCGAGTTTTATAGGATTAAGCCGTCCATTGAGCACCTTCATGAAGATAATAATAGTAAGAATAAAAGCCAAGGGGTCGAAAAGGCCTGAGTGATGGTGAAGGAGTGACCTTTGACCCCTTTTCGGCCAATGTACAGCTCAGAGATGTCGAGTTCGAACAATAGAGTGTGAAATATTGCTCTCTGAGGACAAGAACAGGAAGTGAAGGATGTCGACCTCAAAGGAAAGCGACGCTCTGCAGAGCTGCAGCAGCGAAACCACACGCGAGCTTTATTCTCTCGCTCTTTTCTTAAAAGGGGAAAAGTGCTGATGGGGTTAAGCTGACAGCACTGGGGGTGTTAAAGACCTCCTTCCTAAGGAAAAATGTGTAAAAGCTAAAGCTAATAATGTCTTTGAGACACACAGAAGGAGTGAATGTTAATTCTTTTCAGTTTGGCTTCATTTGTGAGGCTGTAGATGTATTTTTAAACCTTGTGTGTGGACAGTAGAGTATTTATATCTCATTCAGAAAGGTGGGGGTGCAAACTTTTGAACTGATTTTGCATCGAACACTCCTAAGATTTCAATAACGTACGCCATTTTCACTCCTCTGTATCGTGATATGGAAGTAAATTGTATTTAATGTCACATTCAAATAGATGTAAAAATACCATCAATATAATTATATGGCGTAAATAAATATTATGAAAGTAAAGTTGCAGCAATAAAATCTAAAATATGCTTATTTAAAAAAAAAAAAAAAAAAAAAAAAAATAAAGAAAAAGTTTTTGCCATAAGGAAGTAAATATTTGTTTTTATATTAAAAGATGTATAAAATAACTCAGGGCTATAAATA
>JAOVYU010000031.1:1074688-1090750 GCA_025674565.1 Synodontis membranacea
TACACAACACTATGGCTAAACTACAGTTAACTACAGCTACGCTACACTACATCTAAACTACAACTACACTACAGCTACAATACACTATACTACACTACATATAAACTACAGCTACACAACACTATGGCTAAACTACAGTTAACTACAGCTACGCTACACTACACTACATCTAAACTACAACTACACTACAGCTAAACTACAACTACACTATCGCCATGCTACACTATATCTAAACTACAGCTACACTACACTATGGCTAAACTACAGCTAACTACAGCTATGCTACACTACATCTAAACTACAACTACAATACACTACACTGCACTACATCTAAACTACCTCGCACATTCGTGGGGTCAGGTTCCAGACCCCCCCGGCGCGGATGTGTGAAAATCGTGGATGTTTGGTGCAGTCACTAAAAGTGCTAATAAATGCTTATTTCTAAAGTTTAAACCCTAAATATGACCTAAATCATGCTCCGAAAGTTAAAAGTTAGCTTAATACATTACCCTTAAACGGTTGATGTAAAAACAGAGTACAGTATCTCCTAATTGATATTTTCCACACTAGCATATTTAAAGTACGGTTATATTAATGTTACATTATATTATATTATATTAATAACTACTGTAAAGTATTTTCTAATAATTATGTACATAGAGTAACCATTAGCGTTTCAAAAGGGAATAGATTTTATGAATGGTTATTGCATCTGGTAAAGGTGCATACAGTATACGTTCGGTAAACGTTTCCATAGGAAAGCGAAGTTTTTTCAAAGGAAGTTCTTAACTGATTTCTTGTAAAAAATACACTAGAATTTTCGTTAATAAAATGTTTCTTACCGATTTTACATTTAAAATCATTAAAACTTGTAAATTACTTCGAAAATTATACGTAAACACTTCTGCCAGGCTTTTTGAGGATTTCGCAGATTTCACAGATGTGTGAAAAAAAATGAATGTAAATTAGTTAAGTTCCACAGAAAACTTCACGAATCTGTGATGTCACAAATCCAGAAACGAGAATGCATGAGGAACTAATGTACACTACACTACAGCTACTCTACACTATACTACATCTAAGCTATACTGGCTACACTACAGGTACACTTCTATGGCTACACTATGTCTAAGTACGCCTTCACAGCACATCACTATATCTACGCTACATTACAATAACAATAAAAGACTTCAGCATGTGCTATGAGAGGAACTTCAGAGTAACAGTGACTCTGCTTCACTGGAGTTGGTGAACTGAATGTCAGAGAGAAACGTATTCGGTGGCACCGAGATCTTCTTCACACACACACGTACAGAGTGCTGTTTCTATAAATGTCCTGAGGCAAATCCAATAACCGGATTCACACAGCGTGAAAAAGCAGCAAGTGACAGCTGTATGCCATCATTACCCCCTAATTACACCGAGAGAGAAACACACTCCCTCCGTCCGTCACCGCTTATCCACACAGCTGTAGACTTTATGTTCCACACAAAGACATTTACATTCGCACGGCCCACGTCTCAAAGACGCAGAGTCATGACTCGAGTAATAATGTGGTCACCCGCTAAGGTGCTGCTCGTTAAAAAGGCTAACTCTCGTTTACACACCGACCCATTAAACCGAGTGTGAGGATGTGAAAGCGTTACTGACGTCGCTGCTGCCTCATGATCCCGGCATCTCATGATCCCGAGCTCAGGAGTACAAAAGGTGTCCATTCAGTTCCAGTCTTTACGGGCCACGTGGCAATTTTGGCTCGCAGCGTCATGGATTAACACAAACACGAGGATTAAAACACGGTACAAGATACGATACAAAAAACGATAACGCTAGAACACGTGTAGCATAGTGGTATGCTTATTTATTAAAGAACGACAATTTTTTATCCGTTTATAGTTACCATATGTGAAATGAGTTTCATTATAGCAGCTATAAACAGTCGTTCTCTCAGCAAACTCCCTTAAAAAGAGCTACAGCGTCACCTCTGACTTTAAACGAAGCACTGATTCAGAGTGAAATCCTGCCTGGATACAGTATGTGTGTGTTCATTTTATACATTTCAAAATAAGAGTGATGTAATTGTGTGAATCTGTTTTCATTTTTATGCACAAGAGCCTCGTTAAAATAAAAATGGCTCACAATATTAAGTAACTCCGTCGTGTCCTTGTGTCAAAGTCCAAACCTCAAACCGGTCAGATCCTACGAAATGGAGAATGTTTACATCATGTAAAGAAAGTATTATAAAATATTATAGATAAGATAAATTAAAGAAAGTGCAAAATATTATACTGTAAGTTCCTCAATTTAAAGAATCTTGGCATTAAAGTGTGAAAATAAACTTACATGAAAAAAAAACAGACAAAGTTTTCAGATTTTCTACAGATTTGGTGGAAAATATTTAAAGATTGAACAGGAAGAGAGAAAATACGAGGGTTTAATGAGCCACTGAAACTTTCACTAAAAAATGTGAGCAACCGAGCCGAGGAGAAAAAAAAAGGAAAAAGAAATCCTGGCTGGAGTTATTTTCAGTTGTGGTTCAGAGAGAGAGAGAGAGAGAGAGAGAGAGACAGACAGACAGACAGACAGAGAGAGAGACACAGAGAGAGAGAGACAGACAGACAGAGAGAGAGAGAGAAAGCTTCTGTTTAGCTTTCCTACATTCCTCACAGAGATAATCATCCTGCTGCTGGTTCTTTGCTCGATGGCGTTTAATTGAAGAAAGATTGCAGTCTGATCTACACAGAGGAAAAAACAGGAAGCTAAAGGGCTCTGTGTCTCCAGCTCGAGTCTTTTCTGAGGGGCAATTTTCAGGAAAAACTCCTCCAGATCAGACGAGGCAATAACAAGCATCAGAAAGCCCAGCTATGATCATTTTTTACTAAAAAATAAAATCTCCAAGAGCACAAGTTTCTTTTCTTTTATTCAAATTAAATTGAAATAACATCATTAAACGTTTGAGATGCGGCTTCATACTGGTCGAAACATCACTCTGAAGCACGGTGGCGGTAGCATCATTTACTACTCAATAATAAGCAGCTCTTTTTTTTTTTTTTTTCCTTAACCCCCTGATTAACCCTAACACTAGCCACACCCACCTGTTTTCTATTGGCTCTTAAGACCAAAGTTGATGAATTCCCGTTTCAAAGTTCAGCCGGATAAAATCATTCTATGTCCTTTGGCCTTCAGTGAACGGTTCCTTTTTTCTGCAAAGGGAAATTTGTTTGCCTTTAGTTAAACCATAAATATTAGCACCCTCATACTTGGTGCTAGTTTGTAAATGCAACAGTGGAACCCTTAAATATTGGCACCTCTGATAAAGCAGTCTAATCTGTCAACATCACAACAAAGCTTTATTTAAAAATCGCACACACCGCTACATTAAACCTCACGCGTAAGGATGTGCCAACAAGCCGAGGAAAGGTTTTTCATTTGATCGCGTCTCGCTATACTTTGCGTTTTGCATGGATCTGACCTTTCAAGTCATCATTATCACCTGAAAGAATGCTGTTTATTCTCTGCCTCGGCAAACAGCTTCGTCTCAGACTGCCGTTTCTCGGGAGCATTTGGTCAGGGCCCATTAGCATTGTGTGTGTGACGGAGCGGCGCTGTTTCCATCACAGCGTCACATCTGATCTGTGTGTGTCTGATCTCTGTCTCTCACACACACAGAAAGAGATAACTGTCTCTTCATCTTTTCCCTTTAAGGCAGACAGCCAAGTGTTTTGCGTTCTGCCCTGCTGCGTGAGCAGGCTGCTAACAATGAGGTTCACACACACACACACACACACACACACACACACACACGTTGGTTCTGATTCTTTTAACTAGCCAGTCCATTTTTATTACTCTTGCATATTGCCTTCCCATTATAGCTCTAAGAAAACATCCCAGAAAAACATCTGTAATGGTTAATGGTCTCCATCACGTCTCTCTCTCTCTCTGTAAAATTAGCTAGAATGTTGCTAAATTAACGTATAGCTTCATAAAATAAAGTATTAAAGAAAACTAGCTAAAGTTACGCTGAGGCAAGTGGAAGAAGCTAGCATGAAGGTTTAATAGCTAGTTAGCTTGATTAGCGAGATGGTGCCTATCAAACAATCAAACAGTGCAGTAAACTTTTTTACATTTTACTGGATGGTTAACGGATTTAACATTCCAGCTCACACAGTTACCTGGGCAACCAGCACATCTTCTGATGTTGGTCATGATTTGCACCTTCTAAATTCGATCTGTATATGCAACCCACTGCACCTGTATGTATTAAGAAAAAAAAAACACACAAACAAACAAACAAACAACCCCCCCCCCCACACACACATACAAAGAATACCTGATAGCAAATAGATCCAGCATTATTCCCCCCCTCACTCACAGAACATGGTGAGTACGATATCCCTCAAGGAAAAATCCACACATTTAGTGTTTGTTATGGAGGTTACTAATGTCGTCTGGGCCCCCACCCAGCCTTAAATATATAAAGAGAACACTATTTCTGAATACAATAGACCTGTACAGAACAATGGGTAATTAAGAGTGACAGTGCAAATTAAAAGAGTAACAAAATGCAGAGATCAAACCGGTTGCCTGAGAGAGATGGATGGAGACATACTCCTGCTGATGAACCATTAGGTTAACGTACGGGCTCTATTAGAACCAGCTTTTTAATACGCCTTGAAGTAAAAGCACATCGTTCAGTTAACATCAACCACAGCTGGAGTAACGTTCATCTTCATCATCGGGGGTCAGTAAACGCCTTCTCCTCAGTTCTATAAGTAACGCGAAGTCGGGCTGGAAACATCAGCCCATATCGGACACCCTGTCAGTCACGAAGGAGCCTCCTGACATTTGTAAAGGCAGCCCAGGATTTAGCCACGCTTGTGGTGTAGTCCAGAAAAATGCTAACTGGTGATCCATTAAAGCGAAGTGGACCCCCGCTGCGTGCACGTCGCAGCACCTCCAAGCATTCTTGATAGTAACGTAATTTAACGATGATCACTCGGGGCTTACCTCCCGGCTTTGTCAAGCCCGGGCCGCGATGCAAAACCTCGGTTAACAGCTTAGCAACCGATGCAACCGAAGCGGAGCCGGGCGTCTCGGGAACACCTAAGATCCTGAGATTTCACTTCCTCATTCGACCTTCCATGTTGTCGCATTTATCCTTCAGTTCATTACCTGTTTTCAACACACTCACTGTATTTTGCAAGGTAACCACTTCGTCCGACCACGTACATAAAGCATCTTCCACTTCTTTGATGCTAACTTTAACCTGGTCGATTTCCGTCCGAAGCCCTGTGGTGCTGTTAATGATTTCAGTTTTACCTCTTGCAATTCACTTTTAAGGAAGGCGAAATCATCTGCGAGAGCATTTTTCAATTCTGTTTTTATCCATGCCGAAACCTCTGTTTTCAGCGAGAGAAGAATCTCGGCTTCAAATCAGCAGTGTCCATATCGCTGGGAGACGGTGTGTGTAGAGGTGAACCACCTGGGCTTTTAGCAATACTCTGGTCCGAGGAGGTATTGGGCCTAGTTTTGGAGGTACCTGTATATTTACAGTATATTTACGTAGGTTCAATGCCATTTGTGCACCTAATCAGGTCGGATTCGGTTTTATGTTGCAAGGTAAAACAATGCGGTCATCAATATAATGAAATTTTCATCAGAAAAGGCTAAATTAAAATAGGCTAAGCGGGAGCCAACATAAAGCATTATTATTCCATCTTGTTTACATACCTCTTATTCCATCTTATTCCATCGCTGTCCGTGAGCACCTCCCCCCCCCCCAACAGTGCAATAATGCTACATTTACTGCAAGTTCATTATTCAGATAATTTGTATACAGACGCTGGTGTGTAGACACTGTGTGTATGTGTGTGTTCCCACTCATTTCTCTCAAATTGGTCCAGCACTACCTGGCCCCATCTCCATGACAACCTCCAACCAGGCAATTACAGCAGAGGGCCTTTTGTGAATGAAATTTATTCATAGGCGAAGTGATGGACGAGTGCAAGGAACAAGTGCGATGGAGATGAGTGCTGGAGAGAGGAGTGGTGGAGTGAGGAGCGATGGAGAGGAGAGATAGAGAGAGGAGTGATGGAGAGAGAAGAGATGGAGGGAGAAGGGAGGGAGAAGAGTTATGGAGAGAGGAGTGATGGAGAAGAGTGATGGAGAAGAGTGATGGAGAGGAGTGATGGAGAGGAGTGATGAGAGGAGTGATGGAGAGGAGTGATGGAGAAGAGTGATGGAGAGAATAGTGATGGGGAGAAGAGATGGAGAGGAGAGATAGAGAGAAGAGTAATGGTGAGAAGTAATGGAATGTGCAGTTACTGAGGGAGGAGTGAAGGAGAGGAGTGATGGAGTGAGTGGTTACTGAGAGAGGAGTGATGGAGTAAAGCTGGCGGAAACAGAGCTACGGATACAGGCCTAGGAGGAGCTTCCTGTCCGTGTGTGTGTGTGTGTGTGTGTGTATGTGTGTGTGTGTGTGTGTGTCCTAAACAGAAGTCCCTAATGCAATCCCCTGCAGACTGAGAGGAGGCTAAGCCTGTTATCTGATTCTGATTAGAGACGGTACATGCCCAGAGCAAACACAATCCAGAAACAAGAAGGAAATGCATGCACACACACACACACACACACGTCTGGATTGATTGGTCAAAAGGTGTTGACAGGTTTATAATGCACTTGCCCTAGCAAATTATGAATTATTATTTCTACAGTAACTCTCAGAGACGTGAATCACAGACGCTCTACTGAATGGATTTTTAAAGAAAAGTTAATTTATTTAACATTTATGGAAGGAGTCTCCAGTGTCAGATATAAAGCTGTAGGAGTTTAAATCTTCTCCCTGGACGTTCCACAACATTGAATGTAACTGTAAATGGATAAAAAGACATGGTTCTATTGTAAACATCGTAAGTGTTTTAGTGGATGTCCTGTTAGGGAAAATAATCAACATCGCGGGGGTATAATCAACATCGCTGATTATTTTCCTCTAACAGCACACCTCAGAGTGTCCATCACAACACCATCTACAACTTTTAAATAAATGAGCGAAAAGACAAAAAATTTAACTACTGCAGTGCGGTGATGCTGAAGGGGTGTGTACTCTCTCTCTCTCTCTCTCTCGCTCACACACACACACACACACACACACACACACACACACAGATTACTCCAAAGTGTGTTCAAGAGCTCTTGATGTCTGATTATTGTCCTGCCAATCATCAGAGCTGTGCAGCAGCGCTATACTGCTAATAAGAAGAGGAGGAATAATTAACACGCCTGACAGAAAAATGAAAAGAACATACGGTCCGGACCGAGAGAAGCAAATCATCAAATCATCAGAAGTCTCTCAACACAACACCAGAGAAAACCTCGGCATCATCACACCAACGCCACGTCACTTTTTAAAGGAGGCGGCCATCTTGGAGAAGAGGAATCCTTTATTTATGTATTTATTTTTTGCTCACAACAGTTTGATATAACTCTGACCCTCTAAGTTCTGCCCCTAAAGTCTGAATTCATTCTGAAATGAATTCCCTCTAACGGCACTTCCTCAAAGAGTTTTATTACCCGCCAACAATTAACTTTTTATCTGTCGAACGATGTTTAAAGTTACTTCAAAGTTCTTACTGTCATTATAGCAGCTATAAAAGTCGTTCCTTCTGTTTCTTCTTCTCTCACGGAAAGACTTCATCAAACTTGAACCTTACAGCTTTACCTCTGATACTGGAGACTCCTTCCGTAACCATTACAGAAAACGTTAACATCTCATTCGTTGATTACTGAGTGGTTACTACAGAAACCTGACACCTTCTGACCAATCAGAATCCAGAATTCAACTTGAATTTGGCTACTAAACCTGACTGATCAGCTACATGTGGTGAAGAGGAGCTGGAGAGCTCTCTTAGTGTTGGTCTGAGATTGAAGTGGCTTATTTGGCAGCTAAAGTGCTAATCCTCAGATCTCTTTTGATTGTCTTTTCACTTTCTCCCGGCATCTCCCGACGAGCACCGTACAGCGGCTAATATCGATCCAAATACTCTCCAAGTATTATTAAACATGACGGCCGTTTTTGTCTGGTCACACTGCTCATCAGAGACGATTCACCTGGGGTTTGCAGAAGAGGCCTTGCTGGATAATATGCTCAATTTCAAGTGTGTGTGTGTGTGTGTGTGTGTGTGTGTTTAATACAGACCCACAGCAAGGCAGGAGATACCTCACACACACTCACAGTCTCTTTGATGCTCCCTGTTGCCATGGAGACGCGGTCAGGACGGGAAAATGGAGCAGCAAAAGAAAGTGGGGCTTTTTTTTCATTCAGACTAAAAATGATGGAGGTGGAGAGACAGAAGGAAAGACAGCGACTGAGATGAAAAGAGATGAAGAGAGACAGAAAGAGGAAGAGAGACACTGAGACTGAGGGGGGAAAGTGAGAGAGAGAGAGAGAGACAGAGAGAGAGAGAGAGAGAAGGTGGATAAAGCGAGAGAGTGATATTCAGACAAAAGAGTCAGTGTGTGAGAGAAGACACAACACATATTCCTTAAAAGAGAGAGAGAGAGAGAGAGAGAGAGAGAGAGAGAGAGAGAGAGAGAGAGAGAATATTTCATTTATCTTTTCCATCAGGGCTGGCTTTAATGAAAAATGAAAAAATTCAAGGGAAGGAAAATGAAAATGAAAAATGTTGCCACTGCTTGTAAATCATAACTGAACTGATAAAACTGTCCAAAAAAAAAACCTTAAAAAAAAAAAAAAAAACACAACCACAGGCAGAAGATCAAGACAATGAAAAAAACACTTGGAAATTTTATTCACAACATAATCAGAGAGAAACTGCAAACACTATAAACTCTAAAAGCACGAGACACGAGGAGCCCAGCGCCTGGGAGCCCAACGATTTCACAGGAAGCTGTTTACAGAGACGCAGCTCCGCGACAGGAAAGACCAAAGAACCTCCTGAAAACTGAGACTAAAACCTGTCATGAACAGTACTAAAGCATCATGCTAAACCCTAATAAAGGGGCTTAGATTTACTTGAGTACTGTACTTCAGTAGAGTTTTTGAGTATCTGTACTTCACTTGAGTAGTATTTTTGGAAACTTATGACTTTCACTTCACTACATTTGAAAGACAAATATCGTACTTTTTATATCGTTTCTATCAAGGGTCTCGTTACTCGTTACTTTTAATTCTGAAAGTGGATGTTTTTCCCCCTTTTCTAAACTGTGATTGTTTTTTTTCCAGGGTGACAGCCTATCAGTAATCAGTAGGGTTACTTCACGTCTGACGTAGTCTGTTGTCATGTCAGCATGGTGCACGCGCCACGCCCCCCTCGGGAATGTACGTATCTGCGGACAGCATGCACGTTCTTTCTGCTGCTCAGCACGGAACGCACCCATGGCCATATCTTGATAAAATGTTTATATTTTCCGAAAGGATTAAAGATTTATTTCGTTTTAATTGTGTGCTGTGTCTACCTAAAACAAACTATATGCCAACAAAAACTCGCCCTCCAACCTGCGCAAACATATTGAGGTAATATATATAAACATTTTATTAGCTACAAGTGAAAGTTTTCTGAGCTTTTATATAGCAATCATATTAACGTGTGCAAAACGGCCAGTGAAATGACTTTGCCCGCCAAGTCCAAGGCAAGGCTTGTCTACTAATTAATTTATAACTGTAATTAATTTATATACATTATGGTTGTAGTGCCTCTTGGTTGTAGTGAAAAGGTTTATGGTTGTTAAGTTAATGAAATGTAAGGTGTTTTTATTATTGTTGTTATTATTATTATTATTAACTGTGATATTATTCACTGTCTTTTATAGAGGACGTTAGCTCTACAAGCTAGTCAGAGGCATTAGGTATTGTGCCAATAATGAAACAATGCAGTGAAATTTTTTTTTACTTTTAATACTTAAGTATTTTTAAAAGCAAGTACTTCAGTACTTTAACTTAAGTAAAAATTTGACTGCACGGCTTTCACTTGTATTGGAGTAACATTTGACCAGTGGTATCTGTACTTTCACTTAAGTAATGAATGTGAGTACTTTGTCCACCCCTGCTAGCAAGCATGCACCTAGCTAGGAGTTAGAAGAATGTCAGGTTTAATGTTTAACTAGCTTTCGCAGTAGAAATGGCCATTTTGCTCAAATTGTCAACAACTTGGTGTTTTAAAGTGTATACGGAGTACAAAGCCAACCAGAGGTTCTCTGCTGGAGCCTTGCGTGACATAACGATAACGCAAAATCTATCGCTAACACTTGAAAATTGTCAAAGCGTCTTCGCTAATTGCTCGAAAAACATTGAATACTTTTAATCAAGTTCTTCTAATCTTCAATTCTGCTTTTTTTCCCCCAGCATCTCAGTCAGAAATCTGTGACTCAGATTAACATCATCTTACTCACCAGTGTAATGAGCCACGGTGTGTGTGTGTGTGTGTGTGTGTGTGACATCATAACCCATCTGTAATGGCCTTAACCTGACCATCTTTTCCTCGATGCTTCGGTGGATGACGATATAAACACACTTTTACAGGATTGTACTGTTACAAAGCACCGACACTGGAGACTCCTTTCATAAACATCTCTTTACGTTAACAAAACGTAACCATAGCAATGACTTATTCTTTCGAAATTTCTTTTTCGCTGAACGATTCCTTTAAAATAAACATCGCTGTGATTAAAGTGCTGTAAACATCTGGTCATCGGACAGCGAGGTCAGAGTGCAGCCCTCTGTAAGCGGTCAGATTACGCCGTGGTCTGATTAAAGCCGAGATTACACACAGCTATCTGGGGCGAAGGACGAAGGAAATCTCTTGTTTACCTCGTAGGGTTTGTAAAAAACAGACAAACAAACAAACAAATAAAAAAAAAAACGTTTTCCAGACAAATGACCCTCACAAGAACAATACAGTCAGATAGTCTGGTCCTCACCAAGTCTCACACACGCACACAGTCTGAAAAATTTGTTCAGCCCCATCAGTCTGGTGGTCAGTCGAGTAACCATGGTAACACTGAGTTTTTTGAGGTGGGACTACCTGATGTGTTCAAAGAAAAAAGTGGCAAGTTATTATCTGATAAGGAATGCTCACACACACACACACACACACACACACACACCTAGTGGAAGGATAATTCATCCTATACGCAGGTTAGTGCTGGAGATTTCAGAATACAGGCGAATTCCACCTGAACGTTTTTGAATTAATTGTCCTGTCAATCAACCACTCACTCATTAAAAGAATTCCTCCCGCCTTCTCAGATACACACATCATACGTGCTGTATGTTTTCCACTATGCCCTTGTATTAGTGTATTTACGGTAGCTGTGCTACACCAGAAATTAGTCACTAGCGGTAATTTGCCTAGCTCAGTGGCCATCTTGGAGCAGATACTTTTTACTATACAAGACAAGAATCATATCTGCTTGAATATAGAGAGACAACATGACATTTGGTGGGAAAAGTTTAAAGCTAAGGCTCTTTTGACTAAAGGGGGCGGGACTAATGTTGAGTGTTACACATCACTCCGTTCTGATTTAAGCGTTTGTTGTATTGATACTTTGTCTCAGGATTTATGGATTAAACAGGTTTTAACAGACCTGACGGAGTGACTCTAAAAGGACAAAAATTAAACTAGTCAAAAGACTAGAAAAGCAAAAATATTTCTGCTTTAGTAGCATTGTTTCAGCTTCAATTCTCTTTGGATTCGGCTTTAATACTAAATTGCTTTTTTCTACCTTCGTGTGCATTTTTATCTTTCCGTAAAAGTGCCACCTGTTCATCCGGAAGACAAAAGAAAGAACAAAGCCTTTCATCATACAGAGTTTCCCCTCTACAGCTTCCCCTTGAGAGCCATGATGCCTCGTTTGAAGCGAGCATTGAGACTGCTGTGTGCGGAGTTTACTCCTGATCGGAGACGCGCTCGGTCTGTAGAGACAGATTGATTGACAGAACGTCTGCACTCAGCACACAGGCTCTGAGCTCGGCTTCATGCAGAACCACTGAATTAGAATCAGCAAACAAGCCGTGAAACTAATTAAGTAACGGCGTGTTCATGCGAGACGTGTGGTGTTTATCAGAGCTCCAAACACCCGCCTGAGACAAACCTGAAGTGGGCGTGGCCTAAACCAGAAAAGATTCGCTTCCATCCATCCATCTATCCCTACTTTCATTCCATCCCTCCTTTGATTCCATCCATCTCTATCAATCCATCCTTTCATTCCATCGATCCATCCTTTCATTCCATCAACCCACTGATCCCTCCTTTCATTAAATCCATCCATCCATCCTTCCTATTGATTAAAGATGTGCATGGTACTACGTCTTTTTTTTTTTTTATAATTTTTGTTCCAGGTGTGTAAACCTCAGACTTCCACCTAATGATTTTCATTCATAAGCCAATGATTCAATATTTGATGATGACACTGAATCTCATACTATATTTCTAAATTTCACATTACTCATCTCTGATCAGCATGTGACCAGCAGCTGTTACTTCTTTGATGATGATGATGATGATGATGTGGAGGACTATTTTAAAAGTCAAAATCAGAGTTACTTCCAAATCACCTCGTTAGCCTGTTAAATTAATTTATCCGTTTAAAATACTAAAATCTTTACACCAGTTTATTTTTGTTACTATAATTATTTGAGATTGATGCATTGATCTAAATCATCAGATAGTTACACTCCTACAGATGAAGTACTGTAATTTAACCCGAGGTGACCCTGGCCAGGCCGTTACTAAGGATGAAGGAACGGATGCTGTAAATGTTCCCGTGATCGTATCAGTTTAGAACACATTACACCTGTTTATATAACCACTAGGCAACAGCCAGGGATGAATTCATAAAGAAATTTCACTCACCGTCCAGGAAAAAAGGAACTCCGTGGACACAAGTTCCTGTTTCAGAGCAGATCCTTGTGCTGTCGGGGACAGAAACGAGGCCACAAATGTCCTACGATGACTCGGTAGTGGACTCCGGTCATTAACGGTGAGTTCCTGGGGATGAACCCTGTCAGACTAGTTATCATACTCGAGTTTCCTCACTGAACCCAACCAGCCAGCAGAGACTACATGGCTGGGAGTTAATCACCCCTCAGTCAGGCTCTCAGGTCAGAGAGAAATGTCAGCGTCGCTTTTATTGATGGTGAGAATTAAACAGTACAAGCGCAGGCCATTAGAGGATGTGTGGCCTTGTTGTGCTCCCACAATGGACACCTCCAGACTGAGTGAATTTTCTCAGCCTTTAGTGCTCTCATGACATTGACATTTTCCAGAGCCGTTATCAGAGACAGGGTTTGTGTTTTTAATGTAAAGACTGACTGCAATCACTGGGTCACCTTGTTAAAGGAGTCATAGATTAACAATGTTTCTATCTTTCTTTTCTTTAATGCAATTGCAAAATTTTTTATTTCCACTGGCCATTAAAATGTGTGTGCCAAACTTACAGCTTTCAGTGTTTAAAGGACTGCAGCGGGGTTCTTGACAGTTTTATGGAAAGGTTTTAAGGATTTATAAGAGGTGATGTGTTGCTTAGGTATAAAAAAAAAAAAGAAAAGAAAAAAAAAGCAAAGGCAGTCATAAACTGAGAGGATGCATTTGCAAACCGCTGAGGTAGCACAGACACGGGTCTAAATCCTGGTGCTTTGTATGAAATTACCAACAAATTCCTCAAGGATGGCTGATGCTCGTATAAGTACCAAGAGAGCTGGGATAGTTTCCTCTTTAGGACGAACTGGAGTTGGACTGAGATACTTGGACTCCCCAACAGATGGCAAAAAAAAAAAAAAAAACTGAAAATGAAAAGTTCTTGATATTGAAATCCATTAAGAGCATTTTCCTATCCTAGATCACGTGGATGGAATTGGAAAATGCGTCAGATTTAAACCAGCATTTATCCAGCAGTTCAGGTCAGCATCGACCCTGATGCAGGCGCTGTGTTCATAAACCAGTTCATTTCCTTAATGGGATGGCACAGGACGCAAATATTTTACACACTTTGGTGTGATTCAAAAAATGCAACACGACAAATCAACTGTTTGCATCCATTAGCTTAAAGAGGAACCAGTTTACTCGATAGCACTCGGTTATCCCTAGAAAACACTTTTGTTTTTATTTTAGATCAACGAAGAAAGACAGAAAATACTCAGAAGTCATCCTGCTTACAAATTTCAAATGCTTTATATTGAAAAAAAAATAACCAAAACACATACACACAAAAAAAATCTGCATCGTATTTAGAAATATTCTATGGAAAGTTGACACCACGGTCTTTACGTTTCACTCCATGCACAGGTTTACTTCCTGTTTGAATTCTTAGAATAGTTCACCCAGAAAATGCTAATCAGGTGTTAGCATTATGCTATGTAATGACCATCATCATTAGAAACTATTCTGCATAAGTACATTTTAATGAACTCATCTTCACAGCTAGATTGCAACAGATAATAATCAACCTGGCGAGGTTTCCAAGAGTCTTTCTTGCTAAACTTTAGTTATAAAAAGAAGTTGAAACTATTAGTTCTGCCAGCAGCTTGGATTCAATCTGGCGTTTGTGGCATGAATTCTACTCCCTTGGCATTTAAACACAGCTAAGAATGCTCAAGAAGTGGATTTTTCAGCCAGATCACAGCTTTGACTGTTTTTTTTTTTTTCTTCGCTCGTCATCTAGAAATCTACGAACTCTTTCACAGAGTGCTGGGAGCTGCTGACTCCTCAGTTTGATTGACTTTTCATTTACCTGCTGACCAGGACAAGGTCAGGTGCCCATCTGAGGGGTCACTGAGCAGTCTAAAGTGGAGAAGTTGGGGTAATTGGACAGAGATGGAGAAACATGGAGAGGTAGGACGTCAAACAGGAAAAGACCGCTGGGGAACAGAAGAATGTTGTAACCAGAAGGGAGCATAAAGAGAAATGCTGCATTCTTTAAGAAAGCATGGATGAAGAGCTGGTTAGCAAGTGATATGCCAAACTTTGCTTGTACTTTTCTCTTATATGCATGTATAGACAGCTACTGTTGTCACTTGTGGGCATGGCCTGTTAAGAAACCCAAAAGTATAGCCTACAATCCACTGTACGATTTATACACACCACTTGCTCTTAAAACATACTGAAGTTTGGTTTATATGTATCATGCTCAGCTTCATTTTCAGATTAGGTTAGCTAACTGTACTAGCTACATACCCTGGACAGAGGCACCAATGATCTCAGCTGTTTCCTTCCAAGTTCTATTTTTCTTCATGTCTCTATACACTTTTGATGATGTAATAAAATGAAACCATGGTAAAGCTTTCCTTCCATTTCGGAGCGATAACTCGTAGTTGCGTAAAATACGCCACCCCAACGTAAACTGTTGGCAGGTTTGGGGGACAAACAGATGGATGTCACGGTTATTAGGGAAGGAATAGAGAGGTGATACTTCTGTGGAACTTATGATTAACAAATGGATGGTTCCGGGAACACTTAACAGGACGATAGAGGATCACTGGGGAACTGAAAGAGGAATACTAGAAGGTCCGGGTCCAGTTCCAGTTTGAGGGGCAGGAGAGGACACTGTGGTGGGCTGTGAGGCAGTTGTCGCTGTGACGGCTGCTGAAGCAGGTTCCATCTTGCTGATGTGTGTGATGAAACGGAGGCGAAGCTTCATTGCTGGCCTCAATGTGCAGATGATCTTCTCCACCTGAGGAAAGGGTGGGAATTTTAAAAAACTTTGATCTATGAAGTTCTGACAGGAGGTGTTGAGAAAAAGGAGGAGTGATTCGTTGGGCTTATTCTACCGAGGCAAGTATATCTGATGATGATTGGAAGCAATGGTTAAAACAGAGAGATGGATGTTGGGATCACTGGGGATATTTTGCAGAACAGAAATGCATGTTACAAGGTCACTATGGACCAGACTAGGAGTTCATATGGGAACAGGTAGAGGGATGGTAGAAGGTCAATGGGAACAGATAAAGGGATGGTAGAAGGTCACTGGGGAACAGATAGAGGGATGGTAGAAGGTCACTGGGGAACAGATAGAGGGATGGTAGAAGGTCACTGGGGAACAGATAGAGGGATG
>JAOVYU010000031.1:1190245-1201968 GCA_025674565.1 Synodontis membranacea
GTGTTTGAGCGGCGAGTGTTTGAGCAGCCAGTGTTTGAGCGGCGAGTGTTTGAGCAGCCAGTGTTTGAGCGGTGAGTGTTTGAGCGGTGTGTGTTTGGGCGGCGAGCGTTTGAGCTGTGTGTGTTTGAGCGTTTTGTGTTTGAGCGGCGAGCGTTTGAGCGTTTTCTGTTTGAGCGGCGAGCGTTTGAGCAGCAAGTGTTTGAGCGGTGTGTGTTTGAGCGTTTTGTGTTTGAGCGGCAAGTGTTTGAGCGGCAAGTGTTTGAGCGGTGTGTGTTTGAGCGGTTTGTGTTTGAGCAGCGAGCGTTTGAGCTGTGTGAGTTTGAGCGTTTTGTGTTTGAGCGGTGAGCGTTTGAGCAGCGAGTGTTTGAGCGGCGAATGTTTGAGCTTTGTGTGTTTGAGTGGCGAGTGTTTGAGCTTTGTGTGTTTGAGTGGCGAGTGTTTGAGCTTTGTGTGTTTGAGCGGCGAGTGTTTGAGCTTTGTGTGTTTGAGCGGCGAGCGTTTGAGCGGCGAGCGTTTGAGCGTTTTGTGTTTGAGCGGCGAGTGTTTGAGCAGCGAGTGTTTGAGCTTTGTGTGTTTGAGCGGCGAGCGTTTGAGCGGCGAGCGTTTGAGCGTTTTGTGTTTGAGCGGCGAGTGTTTGAGCAGCGAGTGTTTGAGCTTTGTGTGTTTGAGTGGCGAGTGTTTGAACGGCAAGTGTTTGAGTGGTGAGTGTTTGAGCGGTGTGTATATGAACAGTGTGTGTTTAGAAACACTTACAGCTTCCACCTCCTTCAGCACTCTGTGTTTGATGGCCAGATCCTCGAACACGGCCTCGATCACCATGTCAGCCTTCTTAAAGCCACTGTAATCCAACTGCGAGGTCAGGGCCGACAGAGTCAAATCTCTCTCAAACGATGTTATACTTTTCTTCTTCACTTTATCATTCAGTCTGAGAGAGAGAGAGAGAGAGAGAGAGAGATTCAGGTAAACCTGTGCTGAGTTTATTTAGATTTTGCACACATTCACAGATATTCCTCAAAGGTGAGAACCAAAAGTCCAGGGGTTGGAGTTAGACCTGATCAAGCTCCTCCTACCTGATTGGAGCTGAACTAAAGGTCCAGGAATCTGATCCAATGTCTTTTATACACACTTATCAAATCGCTTATAAACCTAATAAGGCACAGTGTATTCTCTTCAACCCTGAACTTTGGGTTTGACCCCACCCAGGTAGGAGGGGCTGGATTAGGTCTGACTCCTCCCCTGGACATTTGGTTCTGCAGCAAGAGGTATTTCTAAATATTAAATCTTCATATCACTCGCCTAAGTTTTTTATTTATTTAGAATTTTATTTTATGAAAGCTTATTACCTCACAACACTGTTCCGAGTAGCATTTTCTATTTTTTTTTTTAAAAGATAAATGAGTTCTGGTCTTTCTGAAATTAAATAAAAGATTTCAAAACGACAATATCAATTCACACACAGCTGTCTGTCTCCCTCTGGTGGACGAAGGCACACACTGCAGGTTTTGTGTGTAATAAGGGACGGTGTGTGTGAGATGCCCTCACCCCTTGTAGACCTGCTTGTGTCCTCTGGCCAGTCCCTCCATCGTGGTGTCCTTCAGGATGGTGTCCACACCCCTATCCACAGTCACCTGAGCAATACCCGCACCCATAAGCCCCGCCCCCAGGATCACCAAGGTCCTGCTCAATCACAAACACACGTTTAGCTCAACACATCCTGAATGAGACAAAATATCACCGCAGCTGACGCATCAGCGTTCGTCCCTCTGCACTCACTTCACTTCTCTCTCAGGTTTACCGAAATTGTTCTTCTTGCAGGCCACCTGACCCTGGTACAGACCAATCAGACCATGAGATTCTGACGTCATCCCCAGCTTGCCAAAGTTCTACATCAACAAGTTGAAGAAAATGAAATAGAGAAAAAAAAAACACTGGGATACAGTTCTGAATGTTGAACCCATTTTAGTTTTTTTTTTTTTTTTATCATAAATGGAATTCAAAGAAAGAAAGAAAAAGAAAGAAAGGAAGAACATGCTTTAGAGGACTAAAATGATCTCCAGTAAATAATGACACTCACCTCTGTCTCTTTCTGGTATCCTGCTTCTGAACCTTTCTCTATACCTGTCTGCACACACTGACACACACAAACACACACACACACACAGCTACAGTAATGATCCATGATAAATAAATAAATAAAATAAATAATGAATCATGGTGTTTAAGAGGAAATATTCATGTACAGTTTAATTTCTGCTCATGAAGACAGAAAAAGGTGTTTTTTTCTTTATGAAAATAATTTTTTACAAAGCATCTACAGAATGTAGTGAGTGTTTCAGATTTCAGAAAACTAAATTTCAGATTTAGTTTGTACGAAAGATTTTGATCTCAGATTTTTAGAGCTACATTCGCTTATTAAAAAATATTATGACACTACAGTATGTACAGGTTTATATAACACCTGAGATTTTGACCGTGTGTGTGTGTGTGTGTGTGTGTGTGTGTGTGTGCCTCTATGATCTTGAGTGGCGCTGGATAAAGGCCTTTGGTTTGTGTCATGACTTTCTTGGTGACTGTGTTGTAGATCTGTTTCCTCACAAAAGCCATTCCCATCACCGAATCCTGCAGCTCTGACACACACACACACACACACACACACACACACACCATGTTATTACACTGGGACAAACAGGTATACTGCGAAACTGTCCACTTTACTTTTAAAACAGATTATGTGAGTGGAGGATGACGTGTGTGTGTGTGTGTGTGTGTGTGTGTGTGTGTGTGTGTGTGTGTGTTACTCTGCATTAAGCCTTTCTTCTTCTCCACGGTGACCTTCTTATTAGCGAGACCTTTAGCGATATCCACAGCCACTTTTTCCAGATAGTCTATAGTCCCTTCCTCTGGGGTTTTCAGTCCTGGACCTAAACACACACACACATTAAAACAGCACAAACAGTGTGCATGTAAAGGATTGAGTATAAGTTTCAGGCTGAGGTACCCAGTGTGTCGATGACTTGGTTTACGAGACCCATCTTCTTAGCCTTGTCGGCCCGGATGTTCCTCCCTGTCAACATCATGTCAAACGCAGCAGGAAGTCCCACCTCAAACAGAAACAATATAAAGGTCAGCATCAACATCAACGTCCAACCTCAGCAGATATGCATTCGACAAAACTTTCCACGTGGTGCCGTAAGAGGAAACTAATCAACGACGGGGTGGTGTGAGGAAGCGGAGTCACTGTTACCACCCTGAAGTTCCAAATACGGCACGCCCTTTCAGAGCTCTACTCCTCTTACTGTACAACACAGCTTTCAGTTTTTCGATTAAAGAACACCATGCTTCACTTTTTATAGGGCTCCTATAGGGCACTGCGTCACGAAAGGGCGCCCTAGAGGGCATTTCATCACGTTTTCCTTCACATATCTTTTAGTGGATGGGCACCCTAGAGGGCATCTCACTATGTTTTCTTGCAAGTAGCACCATCCTAGAAGGCATTTCATCCAATTTTGGACATTTCTTTCTCACTTAGGACGACCCTAGAGGGCATTTCATCCAATTTTCCACAACTTAGCACCACCATAATGGTATTTTCGTCATGTTTCCCTCACGTGCCACATACGATATATGAGGGAAACATGAAGAAATTATCACTACGGGGCCACCTTAGAGGGCATTTCATCCCATTTACCCTCACATAGCACTACCCTATAGAGCATTTTTTTAGAAACATTTTTTTTTATCGTGTTTCCTTTCATATAGAGGTTTCCTTGCCCACTAGAATGGGCACTCATTAGGTTACTTCTTGACACTTCTTCATCATGCCCTATAAATTGTATCCAAGATGGCGCCGAGAATGGCAGCCTTGTCACGGGCTTCTCAAGCAACAGTGTTTTTTTTGTATTTAATTCTACTTTTCTTTTATTTCTTCATTAGTGATGATATGTTTTTTTGTGTATGATCGCCAAACCTTACTGGATATAAGAGCTGGACTTTCTCACCGTTTCCTGGGGTCTAAGGTTGGGAACGCAGATTCTCTGTTTGAAAACTCGCCATCCATCTCGTCTGAGACGCCTTTGTCCTGGGTTCCTGGAACCCACAAATGCCAACGTAGAGACAAAAGATCCAGAATTCTGGTTCGACTGAGACGGGGCGCTAACAGACCACCGCTCCCCAGCTTATATCTGGCTAATGGGCAGTTTCTGGAGAACAAGCTGTGCAAACTTCATGCACGGATCTCATTCCTGCGAGAGATGCGGGACTGCTGTGTGATCTGTCTTACAGAAACTTACCTGTCGGACCGGACTCCACTATTCATCTACCGGGGTTCTCCGTGCACCATGCAGACAGGTCACGGGAGCTAACTGGGAAAAGCAGAGGTGGCGGTGTGTGCTTCATGATCAACAGCTCATGCAAATGTGCACCCGAAAAAGTCCTTTTGCTCACCGGACCTGGAGTACCTGATGATTATGTGTCGGACATTCTGGCTACCGAGGGAATTTTCAGCAGTCATTATTACGGCTGTTTAAGTACCCCCACAAACCGACACCGACTGAGCACTCGGGGAACTGTATAACGTGATCAGCACGCAGGAAACCGCGCACCCAGAGGCGGCGTTTATCACGACCGGGGACTTTAACAATGCCGACTTGAGGAAAGTTTGAGGAAACTCCATCAACACATACAGTTTAACACACGAGGAGAGCAGCTGCTCGACCGCTGTTACACTTCCTGCTGGAATGCGTTCAAAGCCCTCCCCTTTGAGAGGGACCCTAGAATGTTTCATCACTTCTTTTTTTTTTTTTTTAGTGCACTTCATTATATTTCCTTGCAAGTAAGGGAACCTTATAGGGCATTGCATCAGGTAATCATGCACAAGGCAGCTATTCTTAACTGGAAGGGCAGACTAGGGGTCATCACCCCCCCCTTCCCAACAATTTGAAGGGCAGCCTTACGGGGCACTTCACCATGTTTTCTCCATGGTAAGGGAATCCTTGAGGGCACTTTAATTGCAGCATGATGTAGAATTGTTTGAAATAAATGATGCAGTAGTGAGTGTGTGTGTGTGAGATCCCTTCTCTCTTGCTATGAGTGTTTGGGGGTGTGTGTGAGAGTCTCACCATCTTCGGTAGTTTCTGAGTTCCTCCAGCTGCGGGCAGGAGTCCCAGCATCACCTCGGGCAAACCCAGAACCGTCTTCTTACTATTAGTGGCCACTCGGTACTGACAAGAAATCGCATACTAGAGAAAGAGACGTGAAATTCTGACCACGGTGGCTTAGACGTGCACAATCCAAAAACATCAAACAACAAACACACAGGTTCCTGTAAACGAGCCGTTACCGTAGAAACGTTAATGCCGCTGTTACAGAAGACGAATCAACACCTTCTGATCACGATCCAAAATTCATAAAATGTCAGAACTGAATATGAATGTAAACGATGAATGTAAGCTTCTGATTCGCTCCTCCTGGTCTCACCTCCAGGCCGCCGCCCACGCAGGAGCCGTTAATGGCCGCTACGATGGGGATGTGTGACTTCTCAATCTTCTCGCACATCATCTGTCCTGCCTGTGACAATGACGCTATTTCCTCTTCAGTCGTACAGGCCTTGATCATGCTGAGAGATGGAAAGACACTAATTACTCACACACACACTCACACACACCTGAAACTACTGAGCTCAAAACACACTATCAACTCCTCATGGCTTGTGTGTGCTTGTATAAGAGTGTGTGACTATTTCATACTTATACTTTTTTCATGCTTATATTTGAACAAGTGTATTAATTTGTGTGTACGTATATATGTATATGTGTGTGTGTGTGTACTGTACTTGATATCAGCCCCAGCGAGGAAGCAGCCTGGTTTGGTGGAGATGAGCACTGCACTCTTAACCGCTCCATTTCCCAAAACCTCCACCATCACCTCCATCAACTCCATCTGCATCTGCTTTGACAGAATGTTCACCTGTAACACACACACACACACACACACACACACACACACACAATAACGGCACTAAAAGACAACAAATAAACATCACAATAACGAATGCTGAGAAGTGAACACACACGTTGGAGGTCGGATCGTTCATCCTCACCACCGCCACGTCATCTTTAACCTCATAATTAACAAGAGTGCGAGCTGGAGACCACGAATCAGAGACAGAGAGAGAGACAGAGAGACAGAAAGAGAGAGACACAGAGAGAGAGAGAGAGAGAGAGAGAGAGAGAGAGAGAGATCAAATATATTAAAGGAGCAATACATTACACTGCATTTTAAAAAGCACATGACCGCTACTTCGCCAGCTTTCTCAGCAAAACCTCTGCAGATTCAGATCCCTCCCAGTCCCACCTCGGCGCGTTTTGCCATATGTTGAAGCTCTGAATACAGCAATGCCTTATCTTATCTTTTCTTTTCTTTCCTACGTGGCCTGTTCGTTGTCAGTTACATACAGAACAACCGGATACAACTGAAGGGATCGGTTCAAAAATTCAACACAATAAAGTACTTTGACAAAACATGATCAATCCCAATACGGTTTAGGATGGATGGCTGGATTGTCACTACAGTGCATCGCTGCAGATTAACGCAGTGGGACGTAACGTGGCGGCTTCAGGAAAGGTCGAGCCGTCTCCTTTAACGCTATAGTCGTGTAATAATGCATCATCGTGTGCTGGGACGAGAGGAGGTTTCCATGGTTACCAAGTAAGGCCGCTGACACAGAGAGGTCACGGTGTCCATTTCCTAAAAACACACACACACACAAAGTTAGTAGATGATGAAAAAAAAACAACAACTATATACAGTAATACCTCGTGCATTCGCGGGGTTAGGGTTCCAGACCCCGGCGCGGATGTGTGAAAATCGCAAATGTTTGGTGGAGTCACTAAAAATGCTAATAAATGCATATTTCTAAACCCTAAATATGACCCAAATCATGCTCCGAAAGCACTTTAATTTCATTTAAAAGTTAGCTTCATACATTACCCTTAAAAACATAAACGGTTGATGTAAAAACAGAGTACAGTATCACCTAATTCAGCGTTTCCTTTTTGAGCCACGGCACATATTTCACATTAGAAAAATCACAAGGCACACCACCAAACAAAAATGTCAAAAAAAGTATATTTATTGTAATGTAATGAAAATCTAGTCTCAATTTACTTACTTAGTTGAACACAAAGCTAAAAACAGCATTTTATTCTTACAGGGATTGAAGAGTTTCTTCCTCTACAGCTCTGAGTCTCTCTCTTTCTTCATCTTTATAGCAGGCAAGGAGTTGCACTGCCCTCTAGTGACAGGGAGAACTAACAGGCAGCCTTAGTTTTAGGTGAAGAGATTCGGGAGTCTACTTCCGGATCGGTGCGCGGTGACGTGGGTAGTGTGTGACAGTTATCATTTAATGCCAGGCTTTTTGAGAATTTCGCAGGTGTGTGAAAAAACGCGAATGTAAATCAGTCAGGTTCCACAGAAAATGTCGCAAATCTGCGAGGCCGCGTATACAGAAACGCGAATGCACGAGGTATTACTGTACTGATCAATAAGAATACTAATTAAATATTAATTCTGAAGAATTTTAATTATAATTATATGTATATATTATTTAACACACTCATCCAGGGTCACTCAGGACATGCAGGGTAATTATTTGTGTGTCTGGTTATTTATAAATGATGAATCAGGATACTCTAAATGTCACTCAAAACCCTGCCTGTGGAACTGGGTGAAAGTGCACGCGCTCTGTCACTGGGCTGACTGGAGTTACCCCAACAGCTGGCTTTGTTATTCCACGTCATGCCCTTTATTACCCAGTGTGACCTGTATAACATTCTCACCTGAGAAGTGAGACAATGTGCTGGCTGTCAGTCTGCGCAAACTCCCCGCAGCTCGGACGCTCGCCATCGCAGCTCCACAGCTGGCGCTTGCGCATGCGCGTTACCAGCCGGAGCGGGGCTTTTTTTTTTTTTTTTTTTTTTTTTTTTTACACCCCGGGTGACCGTTAATATCGCCTGTGTGTTTTTGTTTTTTGTCTTTTTAACAACAAATTTGAATCAGATAGAAATATATATGTGGACTTAAATTAATACAAATCTGCTAAGAATATAATTTCCATTGTCTATATTGAGTGTAAATGTGTCATTGATTTAAACGTTATTTTACTCAGGCGTTATTTTTTGGACCTCTCGGGGTCCTTAGAACTGCGCAGGAGATTTTTTGTAGTCAACTTTTAGTCAGATTCAGGAAGACTGATCCGGCTCTGAGGGTTATTGGCTTCCTCTTGTAAACCCATTGACAGGTATTTATTTCATTCTGGTGTTTATATGAGTAAAAAATATGCATGATTTTTTTTTTTAAATTCATAGATAAATAAACTGCTTGCGCGTGCGGACGAGCACGAGCGGTGCGTCTGCGAGTGTCACCTAGCAACCGACACTTGACATGACTTAGCTTGGTTTAGCTTCATACACAAATTATGAATTTTGTTCTGAATAATTGTGTTTGTGTCCAGGTATTTGTGTAAACATTGTGTGTGCGGTGTGAATGTTCCGGCTGTGGTGTTTATCTCGATATCCTCGCCCTTGTGCTCGAAGTAGGTGAAAGTTCACGGGGTAAAAAGTCACGTGGTTTTTAAGGCCAGGTCACGTGGTTTTTAAGGCCAGGTCAAAAAGCAAAGACAAAATGTTTTGTATGTTAATTTTAGACAATGTGCATGAACACTTTATACAGACACTCACTGGCCACTTTATTAGGTACACCCTTCAGAACTGTTTTAATTGTCTTCATGACACAGATTGTACAGGTTCAGTGGAGATCAGCGTCATGTTTGAGATCATCTGAGCTTCATGGAGCGTTATCGTGCTGGACGTAACCTTCAGAAGGCGTGTACGCTGTGGTCTTAAAGGCATGGACGTGGTAGAAAATACCCCCGACCCCGTCACACCACCACCATCCTGACCCGTTCATAAAGGCAGGACGGATCCATGCTTTCAGATTCTCATCTGAATAACGCAGCTCAGAATCAGACCAGCAGGCGACGCTTTTTCCAATCTTGTATTCGTGCAAATTCTTGCCTCCGTTTCCTGTTCCGATCTGACCCCCCGCCGGTGTGGTCTTCTGCTGCTGCTGCAGCTCATCTGCTCCAGGCTTCGACGTGTTGTGTATCCTGCAGAACTAACGAGGAGTTATTTGAGCTTTCTATCATCAGCGAGGCGTTCTCGTCCGCACAACCCGCAGCTCGCTGGACATTTTCTCTTCAGCATAGATCATTAATGCACGAGATATAATGAGGCTTCACAAAATGCAGGATTTGTAACAGATTCCAACAGATGTCATGTCTTTATTAAAAAAAAAAAAAAAAAGGTTTGCTTGTTATAACCTCTAATGTATTTACAGTTATGAATGAATTTCATTGTGTACCGATCCCAAAATGAAGCCGGATGTTCTCTGACTGGGTGTAAACGCACGAGTAGGTAAGGACCTGACAGGAACACAAGGCGTCCTGAGTTAGTTCCAGGGGTCTGTTAATGAAGCGAAGATTGTGAAGATGGTTCGTGGAACAGAATTAATATGAATCATTATTATTATTTAGTTATTCGAGCCTGTGGAGCGGTGCGATGCGAATCTAGGGAAGGGCTTCATTCCTTTATTCAAACTTAAGTTTCATTTAAAACAAGCACTTCAGATCTTTTATCACTGACTAGTTCGGTTCTGTAGTCAGGAAGTGAAAAATATGCAATGAAATTAAAAAGATTTTTTTTTTGTTTTGTTTTGTTTTTTTACATCAAGCATCATTTTGTCAAAAAGTTTAGGAATCACATGCTTTAATATAATTTATATGAACTTTATAACAGACTTTACAACCTAATCACCAGAGAATGATGCACCAAACACACACCTTGGACTGCCACGTCATTCCAGGAAATAAACATGGCAGGATCTGTTTCTTCTTCTTTCTGTTTATTCTGATGATAAACCGGAGTGTTTTTGTGTGTTCCAGAATGGCATCAATGCTGATGAGTTCTCTCCGGAGCTGCGCGGCGAACTCCTCCAAGGCTCTTCACTACGGTAAGGGGTCAGACTCGGAGGCATCGTACTGTAGCGTCCTGATCCTGGATCAGTCTCGAGGCGCGTCAGTGACGTAGTGAGGATGACTCCAAAGTTTCGCTTTCTTTTTAAAACCGTGCGTATCTGCACAGCTGAAGCAGAACCCTCTAAACCATCACGGATGAGGATTACAAATAAACTGTAAAAGTACAGCTCGTACTGAATATTAAAAGGATACGAGCAGTAAATCCGTCTGGCCGGGATTTTGTATCACGATATTTAAGACAACGATATTCAGTCTCATATCATGTGTTCATCATCTGATCCTGGATCAGCACCGAGTGACGCTTTAATATAAAACTTTCTGTCTGTTTTTACAGCTGCGCGGCCTCTCGGCACATCCGCAACTCTACAGGCACAAGGTCACACACACTCACACACGGCAATGTTTAATTTATTGATTTATAAAAACATCACGTGATCATTAATAAAATAAAACGTTTCAGGCTGCATGATTGAGGGAGCGTGGTTAACGATCCTGGGTTTAATTCACACTCTGTGTTTATTAACAGTTAAAAGTAAGAAGACTCTGGCCAAGCCTGGAGTGAAGAACATCGTTCTGGTTGATGGAGTCCGTACACCGTTCCTGCAGTCTGGCACTTCGTAAGTGTGTGTGTGTGTGTGTGTGTGTGTGTGTATCATTGGATTAAACACTGAATAATAAAGCAATGCGTGCTGGTGGCTGGATTTATTTCCGGCTCATATTTCCTTCTTATATCCAGGATTCAACGTGACAAAGTCAGAGCTTTTAAACGTTAACTGTCTCCTAAAGATTAGACCAATAAAGTGCTTCCTCAGACTAATCATGTGGTTTGATGATCGCAACTTTCCGTTCCTACCTGCAGTCAGGAAACGCTACAAATGCAGTCTCATCCTGTCCTGTCATTCATAATCTTAATCTAATCTAATCTAATCTAATCTAATCTGGGAACGAAGACAGTACAAAGCCAAGCATGTAACATCGTCCTTTACACTGATTAGTGTGTTATTTATTCATAATTTGTGTTTGATTAACAGACACTATAGCTGCTAGTTTTTCTTATCAGAAGAAAAAAAAAATCCCTGTTGGACAGGCCACGCCCACAAGAGAGGAACTACGGTACAAACCGCCGAGCGTAGGGTTAGATACACAGACTGAATCTTAGACTAAGTGTAATCATACTAATTACCCTGAATAGTGATTTGAGGCTTTATTTTTATTTATTTATTTGTTTTTGTCCTTTTTAGGTATTCTGATCTGATGCCCCACGATCTGGCCAGAGGAGCTTTACAGTGAGTCTACAATAAAGCTACATTCATGAAAACTGTGAAATAATGTGAGTCATGTTAAAGACCATAACTCTGTATAAATGTCTGATGGTGTGTGTGTGTGTGTGTGTGTGTGTGTGTGTGTGTGTGCGTGCGTGCTTGCAGAGGTTTGCTGAACAGAACCGGCATTGCGAAAGACTCAGTGGATTACATCGTCTACGGAACCGTCATACAGGAAGTGAAGACCAGCAACGTGGCCCGAGAGGTCAGTGTACGACACCCAGGACTGAAATCTTTAACTGCATACAGGCGATACTGTCTCTCACTGGAGGTGTGTGTGTGTGTGTGTGTGTGTGTGTGTGTGTGTGTGT
>JAOVYU010000031.1:1363694-1376194 GCA_025674565.1 Synodontis membranacea
GTGTGTGTGTGTGTGTGTGTGTGTGTGTGTGTGTGTGACAGTGACAGTGGTGTCTCAACACTGTTGATGTCCAGCAGATGTGTATCCACGGCGACGGCGCTGCTGAACACTGATTAGTTGAGACATCAGCACAGGGAGGAAGATGTTGATTGGTAAAGACAGCATGACGATTGTGTGTGTGTGTGTGTGATGAAGAAATCTTGTGAAAGGCCCATCTGCCCTGGTGTAAGCCCACCAGTCATGCTGCTAAGAGGGGCAACACAACGCATGCCTAAACTCCGTCTGACATGAAGCCGCAGAGAGCAGCGTGCCATCCAGCGTAAACACCACCACTGCTCACACTCGTATGTGTGTGTGTGTCTGTGTGTGTGAGTGAATGTGCATGTTCACCCCACACCAGTCCTACGCCTTTTCATCAAAATCTTATCCCGCAGCGTTGCTGAATCCTGGATTCTGATTGGATAGAAGGTGTTGATTCATTTTCTCTGACAGTGATAGCAGGTTCATATTAACGCTAGCTTTTCTATAGCAACAGCTCATTCACAGGGACTCTGTCACACTGACTCTGCTTCATTACTCCACGCTGGAGTTGATTAGTTTCCTGTAACATCATGATACTCAGAGTTTAATTCCTTTTGTGTAGCTCAGGGGTTGGTCAAGGTTTATTGCACATAAGCACTGAGAAGAGGGTTAGGTTAGTCACACAGGGTACACAAACACATGCATGCATACACACACACACACACACATACGCCTTGTACCTGATGTGTATCTCAGTGAGGTGAATTTGTTGTATTCAGGCTGTTCATCCACTGCAGCACTCAGAACAGGAAATCAGTGACTTTAGTGCATGTGCGCACGTGTGTGTGTGTGTGTGTGCACGTGTGTGTGTGTGTGTGCACGTGTGTGTGTGTGTGTGTGTGTAATCTGCACATTCAGGTCAGTCACTCTCTGTCATTCTCTGTGTGCTCACTGATTGACAGCTGCAGTGATGCTCCCTTGAGGCTGTTCAACTCTCCAATCTCTCTCTCTCTCTCTCTCTCTCTCCTTCTTATTTTTCTATCCACACAAGTATTCCGTTAAATTTCACAGAGTGAGAGAGAGAGAGAGAGAGAGAGAGAGAGAGTGAGAGATGGAGAGAGAGAAGGTGAAAGATGACCATTTGAAGTGGTGTGTATTCGACGGAACATGAACAAGAAAATGAAACAACAGAAACAGAGAGATAGTAAAAAAAAGTAAAAGAAAGTAAGGCAGAATGATAGACACAGAGAAGAGAGTGGAGCACAGCAAACCATGAAAATGAGGAGAAGACAAACACAGCTGGAGACAGACAGGAAGAGTGTGTGCAAGGAGAGGGATGGACAGCCAGATGTGAAGGAGGTAGACAAAGTGAGGAAGAGAGGCAGAGTGAGACAGACAGACAGACAGACAGACAGACAGATGTGACGAAGGGCAACTAAGCAAGGAAAAGAGACAAAGAGAGAAAGACGAAAGAGGCGAAGAATGCCTAGGAGATAGAGAGAGAGATAGACTGACGGATGTGGAGGAGGCAGCTTAAATGAAAAGACAGACAGGGAGAGAAAGACATGTGAAGAAGCCTCAGTAAGTGAACAGAGAAGAATGACAGAGAGACAGAAAGATGTGAAGATGGCCGAGTTACCTAGAAAAAGAGACAGAAGGAGAGAGAAAGATGGGTAGACCAAGATGTGAAGGAGGCTGTGGAAGTGTGGAAAAGAGACAGACAGACAGACAGACAGACAGCGACAAAGACAACTGTGAAGGAGGCAGAAGAAAGAAAGAAGGAAAGAAAGAAAGAAAGACCAAGTAAGTGAGGAAGAGAGACAGACCGACTGAGAAAAGGAGACAGATTTGAAGGAGGCAACAGACAGACACACAGACAGACAGACCGACCGACAGACAGACGGTTGTTCAGCCTGAGTGAGTAATTCTTGCTCATCATTGTGTTGGATTAATTAACTAATTAGTGAGGAATGTCTGAAGGCAGCGTGCGGTCTGTGCGTGTCACACCCAACACTTTAATTACTCACATTGTTTTAATTAGAATCAGCAGCTGAACCAGACGCACAATACGCACAGATGCACAAGCACACACACACACACACACACACACACACACACACACACACACACACACACATACATACACACACACACTCTTCACATCAACATACAGAAAAATGGCACACGTACCCAAACTCGCCACGTGACATTAGAGTAAATGTGTTATGACTTCTGTTCTACATCATCTTTAAATAAAAACCGCATAGAACAGCTGTTCATTTTCATATCATTTTCAGCTTCCTGCTACGAGCGTCTCAAATAAAGCCTCCACTTAACGTTCAGTTCGATTCAACTTTCAATTCAAATCAAATGATCTCATCACTTAACCTCGACTCTGATGAACTCGGCTCCGAAAGCATTCTAAAGCAGCCTGTAGACGACTCTTGATCTGGGTTTGAGTTCTGGCACTGAGCCATCATGCTTAATAAACCGTTCCAATAAACCGCTGATAACAGCTGACTCCACCCACAACATTTGATCGACAGACGATCTTAAAATAAAACTGGCAAGGAAAACATGTATTAATGCATACACAACAACATGAGCTCAACTCTAACAACGAATTAATTCAACTTTCAAACTCTTCAACTCAACTCTCAATGTACATTAAATCAATTAAAAAAAAAACTCAACTGGAACTACATCTCAGATGAACTCTTCATGTAAATTAACTCAACAATAAACTCAATTAACTAGACCTAAGAGTACTAATGCAGTAACAAAGAAAAATAAATAGAATAAAAAAAAAAAATCTCATGATGAAAATCAATCAAATCAAGAAAAAATGTACATTACAAGTATTAAGCTCCTCAACCACTACTAAGTGAAGCGTTCATAGAGATGTTTAGAAAAAAACAAGAACCAACAATCAAACCACAGGATCTGGATCTCTCACTCTCTCTCTCTCTCTCACACACACACACACACACACACACACACAGTCACAGGACAGAAACGTGCACCGTATACAGGCTTCCGACTCTTCCTCATCACAAGGGGCCGAGTTTAGTAAACAGCCGAAGCTAATGAGGCACTTTGAGCTCCACGGCGGAGCTGCGCCCTGAGGCCCACGCAGGCCGAGCCCACTCTCACCTGATGGAGCTGGGAAACATCAAAGCCGAGGATTACAGCTGCGCCTCGGGGCCCATTCAGCCTTATTATACGCCTCGGCCTTAATCCCGTTATCGGTGCAACATAGCTGTGTTCAGGAGGCCTCAGCATCACACACTTGCTCTCTCACTCACACACAAACGCACACACACCCACACACAAACACATCAGAGCATACTAATTTATACACACGCTCTCACATAGTTGCTGGTTTTATATTTTTCATGTTGTTCTACAAATTACTGGGAAAGTCACCTGCCAATCAAGCTTGATGGGCGGGATTAGTTTTGGCATTCGGCTTTAAGGATGCGTAATATTAGCTAGCCAGGTAGTACGCACTGATATAACTAGCAATCTAAAGGTGCCTGTATATGACAAGCATTGATCATGATAAGCTTGTACTAGGTTCTTAGTCCTGCTGTTGAGAGACATCTTGCAAGCTTTCAGATAAACCATTGGTAATAGACGACTCCGCCCACCAAGGCTGATTGATCAGTGACCTTCCCAAGAAATAAAACTGTCAAACGTAGACCATTATTTTATTTTTTTTTTTATTATGAACATCAGAATTAATTCACCATCACAGTCTAAAGCTGTAATTTAAACATCATTACATTTATTTGGACTCTTATGCTTAGAAGTTTTACTATTTATAAAGCTTTATTAAAAAAATGTTAAATAAAACATGACCTGTTTATTGACACCGAGCACAAAAATATCTGATATTCCGAGATCATATATATATATATATTTTTTTTAACAATTTTCCCTCAACGCAGCAGCCAAGTTGTACAGACTGAGAGCTGAGCACTTTGTTTTTGAAACACGTCTGACGTCTAAAGGGAGCTTTGGGACATTTTCGGAGGCGAAGTTTTGCTGTTTTGAAGAATCACTGGCTGTTTTTAGGGGTCTGACTCAGCTGTTCCAAAAAAAAAAAAAAAAAAAAAAAAAAAAGTGAAATGTCCTCCAGGAATACAGTAAGAGAAGTGTAGAAGGAAAAGTTGAATAAAGACTTTGTGCGCAAGCAAAATGGCACTCAGGTGTCGGAGCGCGGAGCATTTCTCTGAGTACAGGTAAAGGCATGAAACACTACATGACATGTTACAGGAAAATAATCAGCAACTGGGTGGTGTGATAAAACACAGCGACTGTTATCAACCTTCAAACGGTATAAAACACATGATCTTACAAAAAAATAATAAATTATGTTCCCTTGGCTTTGCCTCAAACTATTACCGTTATGTCAGACTTGTACGTCCTCATTGAGTCTCGCTAATCACAACATGTGGATCAACAAGCTGCTTTTTTTCAATGTCTTCCCGCTACGCTCAGAGCTTACGAGTATTAGAGAAATCGGACATTATACGCAGCTGATCAAGGTAGCCTAGAGAGCTACGTAGCTGAACACAATATGCATCCTCAGAGATGTGTTAGCTAACAAAATTCACAATAGCATAATACAGCTAAAGGCTTTAGTTCTGTGAGATGGATTGGAATATAAGTGTCGGTGCGTTCTGTGGGTCTGGGGGATCAGAAAAGGAGTTCCTGCGATAAAGAGTTGATGCTAGTTTTAGCTAGCACGGTGAATGAACTAAACAGAAATCTGCCTCATGTAAGGTGACATTTCTTGAAACCTTATTGCACCAATTCAGTCTCGCTAGTCACAACACCAAAACAGATCTAAGTAAGGTGCTAGCTCCATGCTAGCTTACAGTTTAGCTGTGTCGTAGGACACTGAAGCTCTTTGGAGCACAAGAGGCAAGTTGTCACGAAGTTATGACAGTTAACTAGCATAACAATGCAGTTGCAGTGACGTCGTAGCTTGATAACCTGTGCTAGCTAATGAACGTTTAGAATTATCAAGGTGCGTTAGCTAAACAGGCTAAGCTAAATTTTTCCTGCTTCATACAAGGTGACACGTTGCTTCTTTAAAACCATATTGCACGCATCAGGCCTCAGGCATCCAGTCGCGCTAATCACATCATCATCACAACAGATGATGATCCTAACATGTGGGTCAATATGGTGGTGGTGGTGGGTTTTTGTTTGTTTGTTTGTTTGTTTGTTTTTGAGAACGGGAAATTGAATATCGTAGGTTGTGCAGACGTTCAGTTGTAAATGCAATAATTAAATTATGCACAGTTACTTTCCACTACTGGAGGAGAGAGAGAGATGACCGAGTTGAAAAGGAGGCTAAATGAAAGAGAATGAGGGGGGGGGGGGGGAGTGAAGTTTTTTTACAGTGTGCATATCAACAGAGAAAACGCTGCTAATTAAGACAACTGGGGATTTATGCAAATTACATTTCAGCTGATATTCTAATGAGAATGAGGGAAATAATTGTGTGTGTGTGTGTGTGTGTGTGTGTGTGTGTGTGTGTGTGTGTTTACCCAGTCCATAAGAAAGTGTTGAACACTGCATGCGTGCGTGTGTGTGTGTGTGTGTGTGTGTGTGTGTGTGTGTATGGCTGGCAGGAAGGTCAGGCCCTCTTGGAGGTTAATCCTCAGAATGGCAGCTTTGCCCCCTAGTCAGTGTTGATTATCTCCCAGAATACAACACTCCAAACTGATCACGTCGCTACGAAGCTGCACCGGAATGACTTTGGCGTTATTATTTTATCATTTCCGATGATTTTCGGGCAACGGTAATGGAGTCCAAAGCAATTAACAGAATCAAGAAACTAGATGAAGGAAACATGGACACACAGTTGCTGAGAAATTAGTGATACCGTATACAACACACATGCAACACACACACATACACACCCATACACACAGTGGCCATCCTTGACCTTCCTCAGGCCTGCAGCACTGAGAAGGGAGAACAGAAAGTGAGCACTGAATGCATTATTCATGATTGCTCCGAGTGCCATGACCTGCTGCTCACACGGGAGACAGGAGAGAGAGAGAGAGAGAGAGAGAGAGAGAGAGAGAGAGAGAGAGAGAGAGAGAGAGAGAGAGCAAGATCAGTTCTGCAGAGGATGCGGGAGGGAGTAAGGTGAAGGATCGGGTTTATTTCTTTGGATTCAGAGAAAGAGAAAGAAAGAGATCTTGGGGAGGGAGCATGGTGGAGGGGATGGAGGGGATCTGTTTTTTTTTTGGAGTAAGGTGAGGGATCTTGGATCTTGTAGTTGGGGAGGGATGTCTTTGGTTTCACTTGATTTAAATAGAGGGAAAGAAAGCATATCTTCTGGTTCTTTAGTGCAGGAAGGAGTAAATAAATTGACTTGTTCTGTTGTGTTTGTGAGGAAGGGAGTAAGATGAAGGATTTTCTTTTTTCTTTTTTTTTTTTTTAATGCAGCAGGGACTCAGCTCAGGGATCTGTTTTGTGTATTCCGTGCAGTAGTTTATAAGCTGAGGGATCTGTTTGCTTACTTCAAGCAGGATTATATAAAGTGAGGGATCTGTTGTGGGTTTTTTTTTTTTATACAGAAGGGAGTAAGGTTTATTTGGTGCAGAAACAAGTAGTGTGATGGACGTGTTCTATTAAAGATGGGATCTGAGGGATCTGTCCTGTTCTGGATCAGGAACAGAACAATAAGGGATCTAGTATGTACTAAGCTGCAGGATCTGTTTTGTCTAAAAGAGGGACCTTTATTATAGACGAAGCATCTCTGTGAAAGATAAACTTTTTTTTTTTTTTTACAGGATCTGATGTATATTTTGAAGCCAAGTGTGTGATCCGTTCTTACTTTTGGAGGAAAGGGGGAAATCGGATCTATTCTATTTTTGGAGGATCTGGGAACATATAGTCTCTCCGGTCGCTTTGGCCCTTTCAGAGTGAACAACATTGACACACTTTTACATTTAACCTTTCCCTGTACCCCTGGAGAGGCAGAAGATTCTGAAGCCAGAGGATATTCCTTATTTCCCACAGTGTTGCACAGAAACTCTAACACACACACACACACACACACACACACAAAGAGCGTAAAGATCTTCCTGATTTCGATTCAGCAGCTGGATGGCTGCCATCAGAGTGAATGAGAAACACAACCTCTGCCTCAATGAAACCTTTTTTATTTAACCCACTTAAATGATTACAGCATCTCTCCCTAGAGCTTCATACACTTCACCGTTCTCACTCGGTCTCTTCTAAACACGCACACACACACAAACACACACACACACAAACACACACACCAAGCAGTTTATTTTACATGTGAAGTGGGGCGCAGAAAGTTTGCGTCCGATTTAACTAAATGGTGTGCGTGTAATATTTCATTTCCTAATTTTAACTTTGTGTAATTTCTGTGACTGTCGGAATAAACATCTTTTTTTTTTTTTCAGATTTGGGGTATTCAAAATAAGCAAATAAGCTGCATAAATCTAATTCTGTTGGTGTGCAGTAGTGGAGAACACACACACACACACACACACACACACACACACACAGTTAATTGCAATAATGAAAGTAATAACGCCAACAAACAGCAACAACAATAATAAAACCTTTTGAAAACATTTCATAACCGATCAGCGGCTAATTAGTGTAATCTATGCGGCTGCAGCCTTCTGGAGCGCTGTTTGGTGTTTGCACAACCCTCAGCTGTACCGAGTGTGTGTGTGTGTGTGTGTGCGCGCGCGTGCACACAGGCCCGTGCCCTGCAGGGCCGACCTTCCAATCATTATCTGTCTGTCTTATTACCCCGCCAACCCGAGCCCACTTTTAAATAAAATATGCAAAGGTTTCTTAAATGATCACCCGAGGCGAGGCGGATCGCCTTTGCTGCTCTACACGCTGTTAATCTGAGAAATGCAAATTCTCTTCATCTTCCTCCGCTGCTTTATTAACTTTTTTGAATTTAAAATTCCGCGAACAATGAGTTCTGTCAGCTCCCGAAATTATATTTTCCCCGCTCCTTTTCATGTGTGCGCGGAAGCGAGTTTTTCCAGCGCCAGATCACCAGGGGAAATAAGCGCGGTTTCATCTCCTTCTCACAATTTAATTGGCTGCTTTGCAATTATTAGTTTTTTGCTGCTAAAGTCTTTTTTTTTTTTTGTATTTCTGTATCTGTTTTTCTTTATAACGCCGGGTGTCGACCTGTGGACCGGTTATATGCTGTTGGGGTGTTAGAGGACAGGGCGTGTGTGTGTGCGTGTGTGTGTGTGTGTTCACTGTGTGTGTGAGTCTTGTCTTCAGATAGAAACTGGTAGTCAACAAGTCTATGTTTTTCTTTTCTCAGCACAGTGAAAAAGTTTTATTTTCTTCCCAACTCTAATCTGAAACACATCTCTCTTATTCAGAACATTTGAACCTTAGAATGTTTTCTTGGGCCTGTGTCACAGTTTCCACAAAAGTGTTAATTTACATCACAACATGTTTACATAATTACACTTGATTTTATGCATGAATAAGAATAAAAAAAAAAAAAAAAAAAATTCAAAGCATTACTAAATTGTAATCTGCTCTATTCGTGTAGCTGTGAGCTTTTAGTTTTGATGCTAAGCTACAGTAGCGCTCGATCCACGCTTTGAGGTTAAACATCCTTGCTCGAGCACACTTCAATGTTTAGCTGACATTTCTTGGGTTTGAACTCGCAACCTTATCAATAATCAATAACTTTAACTCTGAATTCATTCAAATAGTCAATAAATATTCATTTATTCATTAATGACAAATAGACAAGATCGTTAAAAACAATTCTAACGCCAGACTAATACGATATCTGTAGGCCTATATCACAGCTACAAAATAAATCCTGATTGGCTGCCAGGTGTGTGTCATTTATTTATTTATTTATTTATTTATTTATTTATTTATATGTAACATATATCTGGTCAAACAATTTAACCCTAGTGCTAACCTGGTGCTTGTGATACTGCGTAACCATGACAATGATCCTAAATAATGCTTTAGGCCAGGCTGACATATATATTAAAAAAAATGAAAATGCATTATCGCTACAAGAAAATAAATAATTTCAGTTGTGCTGAGGCATGATTTAGAGGATTTAGAGAATGTTTAAATAACGCTTAAATACTTCGCATCATCTCTGCTATTGAACAAATGTAACAATAGCAGAAAAAATAAAAATAAAAATCAAATAAGTAAATAAATTAAAAACATGGAAGACCCCAGAGTTTAGATAAATAAGATAAATAATTGATATATATTGCAATGAACAATCCCAGAATCACAAAATGTAATAATTTTAATTGGTTGCTATTTTTTTCATTATGGAATAGTCAAGAGAATCGTGTACCACGGGAAGAAATGTTTATTTAATATGGTATGTCTAATAATAAACAAACAAATAAATGGCCATTTCTGGTTGTTAACGCATCATTTGTAAAGGTGCATATTTGGATGACGTGTTTACAGAAAACATGCATCAAGTAGAAAGTTGTTACATTGTTATTCACATGAGCAATTAAAACACGGATGGGGTTTTGTAACTCTTTTGTAACTCTTTTAGGACGTCTAACGACGTGTCACGTCTTTATCTTCACTCCATCTGACCGTTCGAAAACGTCACAACTCTACAGGAGGCGCTAACTTTTACACATAAACACAATTAAATATTTAATATTCATATTTAAATATTATTTATTTAAGGATTTTGAGTGTTTTAGTGCAGAAATTGTAACAGCAGTGTTATAAATATTTTATTAACACATTATTATTAGTAGTGGCACAGCTTTCTGTGCGTGCGCGTGTGTGTGTGTGTGTGTGTGTGTGTGTGTGTGTGTGTGTGGTTAAGGTGAGTATGTGACAGGTTAATTTGATCAGATGAGTGACACCTCTATCCAAAACCTCAGGGTATTCACCTGGAGAGACAAACACACACACACACACTCACACACACACACACACACACACACACACACACACACACAAAGAGAAAGAGACCGAGAGGATGATTAAGTAAGCAGCAAAGAAAGATAGGAGAAGCAGATCATCGTGCCAAACGCAAATAAGTCCTTACACACACACACACACACACCTCATGCATTCATTCACACAATTACACATTTATGCCATGTGCTGCATCGGATCAGATGCAAAGCCTGAGCGCCCACTCACTGAGCCCAAGCTCCCACAATGCCCTTCTCTAGGGCTTCATTAAAAGGTGGCTGCAGGGCGGTCTCCACGGTGACCACAGGTGGTTCCAAGGCCTCTGATTGGCTGCGTGTCCCGGGGCAGTGGAGCGGGGGCGGGGGTTAGCGCGTCTGATCTGGAGTCCAGAGAGGACTCTAGAGCTTTAAACCTGAGAGCCGTCTATCTCTCTCTCATGGTCTCCCTCCACACACACACAAACACACACACACGCACACAGAAAAAACTTTTCCACCCCCTCAGTATCAGAGCTAAAAAGCAGAAAGGAAAGGTCCAGATGGCTCGAAAGCTGAGTTAGGCTGCCAGAATTTCCCTCGCGCTGTGTGTAAATGGAACAGAGTGAGGAGCGAAGCTTCGTTAGAGATTTGTGTTTCGTTACAAAAATCGCAAACAACAAACCGTGTGTTTTGAGCAGAAACATAAGTAATCTTTCCTTAGTTAAGTGCAGACCAAGATGAATTCACATCATGTAGTGAGTGGTTGTGCAACAGTCACAGCGTTATATTTATTAACGAATGACACGACACACTTTTTAAGGGTTTATAGTTAGAGTTAACGTTGTGGAACATCTGCGAGATGCTTCAGGGACCGTTCTACCATGGCGATGCTGGATTCTGATTGGCCAGAAAGTGCTGATTAGTTTTCGATAACGGCAGCTGCATCAGTGGCGCAGGATTATATTAATGCGCTCTGAGACGTTACTGTTTCTATAGCAACAGCTCTTACACGGGGACATAATCTAAGATAGATGATAAGAAATTAAAAAAAAAAAACAGGTTGTTTAATAAAGAGAAATGTACAGAATTTATGGCAGGAGTCTGTAGTGTCGAGAGAGAGAGAGAGAGAGACAGGCAGAGAGAGAGAGAGAGAGATGCTGCTATAACGCAAGTGAGAACAGAAAGTAATCTTTTATTTTACAGATAATAAACGTCACTAGAAATAAAACTTCATGTCCCTGCCCCATGGTTGATTAGTTTTCTCTAACCGCACCACATGGAGTGTTTTACTCCTTACATAACAGCTACTTCAGTAAACAGTAAGCTTTCAAGAAATTGAAAAATGCTGAATTTCTTCAGCATGAAAGAATCCGCTTTTCTCCTGGTTTATACATTTTGGGTTTTTTTTTTTTCTCCAAATGAACAATATTGAAACATAACGCCTTTGTTTTGGAGTTTAACTTCGACTTGGTTTGAGGACATGTGCGGTTTAAAATGGAAAGAACGTGATGAGACGCAGGCTCGAACCATCAAACAAAACAACATCAAAGCCGCGCTTTACTTTTTTCTTCTTCTTTTTTTTTTGCAATTATGCGTTGTTCCGATCGCGTTCTCCAGCGCGGCGCAGACGAGCTTTGAGTTACGAAGACTTATAACATTGTAAAATGCTGAACATTGAGGTTTAAAAAATAAATAAATATAAAAATGGAGTCATTTTCTCTGCGTGCGTGTGTATATGTGTGTGTGTGTGTGTGTGTGTGTGTGTGTGTGTGTGTGTATGTGTGTGTGTGTGTGTGTGTGTGTGTGTATGTTGGTGTGTATAAAGTGCTTGGCTTAGGAATTTCTCAGGCTCAGATCAGTTTCCCGGAGGTGAGCCATCATGTCAGGATTTGAAAGAACAAAGCGCATGAAACACACACACACACACACACACACACATACACACACACCTGGTGAACTTTGAATGTAGCAAAGATAATTGCTGTGGGTTGACTGTTTTGATCCTGAGTGACGTGTGTGTGTGTGTGTGTGTGTGTGTGTGTGTGTGTGTGTGTGTGTGTGTGTGTGTTGTAAGCCTGACTGAAAGGCTGTAAAGACTATGACAGATCGATTTTCACCACATTATTATGGATGATTAATATGATTGCTAATACCTGTAGGGCAGATTATTCCACTCTCTCTCACACACACACACACACACACACACACACACACACACACACAGTAGGATTTGAGATCTTCACCATCGATCATGAGCTCATCTGTATTCATTTCCTTTACGCTGAAACGTTACTGTCGTATCATGACTTTTTCATGCTAAACACACGCGCTGTTACCACGGTAACCTACTGCACTTGCCGCAAACACAAAATCCACAAACACGGCAGGAAACTTTTAACATACACGCGTAAAATTCTACGCTAGACATTTACACATTGTTGTTTGTTTTAAAAAAAAAAAGATATAAGCTAAGTTGATTATTTTCCTCTCCAGTGATTCTCCATCTTTTTTTTTTTTAACGAAATAACGACA
>JAOVYU010000031.1:1420116-1430270 GCA_025674565.1 Synodontis membranacea
ATCTTTTAAGCTCATATATTAATGTTTAAACAGCGGTTCTGTCGGTCAATATTCAAGAAACCACTTCACATGTCTCAGTCTCACTCACCGTCGTCTCAGAAGTCGGACTATAACGCTAATTCTGAGCTCATCTCAAGGAGAAACACAACTACCCACAACAACGATTAGCACTCACACGCGCTGCGGCTACGTTCACACTGCAAACTTTAAAGCTCAGAGCCGATATTTATGTCGTTTAATCATTATTTAATTGTTACTGAAACCCATCCGATGTTGGACTGTAGAAAAAAATTACTCTGACTTTAACAACATGAACTAAATTAATTTAAACTGCATCTTTTAAAAAAGACAACGCAATTGGGTGCTGGTTTATAATCGATCGGTTTTTGAGGCAGAGAAAATCAGGGTTTTTTTACCGGAGGATGTCTGAAAAAAAAACAAAGCACTTGTTTAGGTTTAGTACCCACAAAAACAGGTACATTTGAAAACGCATCTTTTAAAAAAATCTGATGTCTTTCTATTCACGCTGAAAACCTTTTTTGTGTGTTTTTTTTTTTTTGCTAAGCGGATAAATCAGACCGTTTTCACATTGTAGTGTAAACGAGAAGAAACGGTTGCTGTTTTTTTTTAAATGTTGATGTGATTGTCACGTTGTGGTCACCATGATTCCAAACTGCCAGAATTGCACTGAATGCTTTGTTTGGCATTCAAGCAAAGAAATAAGAAATAGAAATATATTGTTACGTTCGCGTAATGCCGAAACGACGCGAAGCCTGACTTTCTTTTTGTGCCGTTTCTTTTCCCCAGTGTTGTGTTGTGTTGTGGACAGGAAACTTTCTGAAAACACTGTAAAAAACGCAAGTGTTTTTCAAAACAACTCGTGTGATAGCGTGGACTCGACCCAGTTTGTTGAACTGTACTCTAGCTGCACAGCATTAGCATTAGCATTAGCACGTAGCCTTAGATGATTTTGGTCAACGAGCTCATGAGCAGCCTGGTTTGTTAAAGTGAAATGATTTGTTCTGAGCCGAAGGAATGTCAATGTTTTAAAAAAAAAATGTAAAAAAAAAAAAACGCTTGATTGTAATTTCGTAACTCTTCATAATAGCGGTTTGATCGAAATTAGCAGCTTGAAGACGTCATGAGGTTGTGATGATGACTATGGATCTGGATTCACATTCACTTCAGTGTCTCACAGCACATTCCACACACACACATGCACACACACACACACACACACACACACACACTCAGTTACCCCCTGAAAACCTGTGCCATAGTTGCATAGAGGGCAAATCAGTCAGGGTCCTACCACACACACACACACACACACACACACACGCACACACACGGCCGTTGCCATAGCCATAGCTGCGCAGGAAGCGAGGACCTCCATTGTTCCTCGAGCGTGTGAGGTAGACGGTGCTGGATCCAGGCTCTCTCAGAGTGAGGTCAAAGGTCAGAGTTCAGAGGCGAGTCTGCGGTCAGTCTCGAGGCGTCCTCCAGCGCTGAGAGTTTGGAGGCGTGTCCTCTGGAGATGAAGAGTGGGCGTCATCTCGGGGCTGCCGGGGGTCCTGAGAGCTGCAGGGGGACGGCGCCCCCCTGTGGGGACACTGGGCCACCATGTGGGTCACGCTCTGACAGTAGTGGCATTTCTTTGGCTGAGGTGGCAGACTGCACTCTTTAGCGTGGTGGTCCAGACCTCCACAGTTATAACACCTACACACACACACACACACACCGGAAAAAAAAAAAAACAATAAGACTGTGGCTCTTAATTAAATCAAGCTAATCCCAAATTACATAATGACATTAGTCGCTCTAATACGTGACCGTTTCTATAGTAACAGGGACATGTCCAGCAGACGCTCCAAACAAGGAGACGTCTATATAACGTTTACGGAAGGAGTCTCCAGTGTCAGCACCTGAAAGTTTTCTGACATCTTTAGACAGAAGTGTTTACGCTTTGCAGTTTCTCAGATCCTAGATCAAACGTCATGAGCACGAAGCCGTCTCTGTTCATATACGCGTTACCATGGAGTTGGTGGTTGCCACGGCGCAGTGACATCATCGGCTACGACTAAATATAGACCAGACACAGCGGAACAGACTGTGTGTGTGTGTGTGTGTGTGTGTGTGTGTATGCTAGAAATAAAATTCTGTACATTCCTGCAGTTTTGTTTTGTCTATTAATTGCACATACTTCTATTAAAAGTGAAAACGTTACACCGGAAAAAAAAACACGTTATAAATAATGATAAATGAGCACAAATCTTGCAAATGAATTTGCATTTTATTTTATTTTATTTACTTACTGTCTCACAATTTGTGCATATGGATACACTGAATATTTAATTTTGCAACTTACACATGATTAATATAAAAATTATTTATTTATTATTTCAATAAAATCAATAAATATTATTAATTATTAATTATAAAATAATTATTAATTCATATTATTGATTAAAAAGTATATAATAATTGCAATACAAAAATATTTTTATTTATTTCTGTTACATTTTGTAATAAGGCCTGCTAGCTTCATATTAAAAAAAATGTAATTTTCATCATTATATTTTTATGTTTATATGTAACTTTCAATTCTCGCACATAAAGTGTTTTAATATTGTACTTTTATTTGAATTATATATTTATGACCATATATGTTAATAACACTTTATTCATGACTGTATTTCCTCTGTAACATTTTTATATTGTATTACAATTAATTTTATTCTAATTATTTATCAGCAGCTTTAACATGTGGCTTGAGGTTTTGTGTACTGCAGTACACGAGTGTGTCCTGTAGGGGGCAGTGCAGGATTAACATTGAAATACTGCTCAGGCTTCACATCTCACTGATAAATAAATGTCAGAAGAATGATACAGGCGAACAGACATAAAAAAAAAAGACTTTTGGCACCTTGTATCAAATTCACTAGCAACTAAAAGTAATAAAAAATCTAAAGAGGAAAAATATATATATTGTTATAACAAGTGCCTAGGCTACATTTTACACCTACTTACAAATACAAGGAGAAATTAATATGCAAAAATATCCAAATTCTAGACACGCCCACATCATCCTCTCAGTGCTAATACCAGCTAATACACTAATGCTAGCTAGCCTGGTTAATAAACTAGCTGGTGTTTGTGGGAGTTTCGGTATCAAAGTCAGGATTGCACCATCATTACATTTATTGGGCGTTACCATAACAACCACCATTTCGCTTGTCGCTAGCATTAACAAAATTAGCATTTTAGCTAAGCACGATGGTTTCCCAGTGCCACCGCCACAGTGTGATGATTACAATTCGCAAAGAACTCAGAGCGTGAACCAGGAGCGTGTCGATGATCTCAAGGTCACGTCAGCGGCAAAGTAACTGACGATTTTGCATTTGTTACGTGTTCAGTTCTTTGTTTGCTTGTTTTTCGCCATCATTAAGCATCTTGTTGTGGTTAATACCAAAACAAATAAACAAAAAACGCTCCGCTTTCTCACGCTCCGTTTTTAAGACTTCAAAGAGAGGACCTGAAGGCATCTGAGCTTTCTCATTTGCATATGAGACGTGATTGGCTTAATCGGTTGAGATTATTTAGTGACATCACAAACTGATCTTAAAGATCGAAATCTGTGCATCAGGATGCATATGATATCTTTTCGGAAACACACACACACACACACACACTAAAAACTTAAACTGAACACAAATCACGTTGCTATAGATCATTTTCTTTGTCCAATTTATATTAATCAAATCTGGAGGTTTATTGAAGTAAAAAAAATGTGTGTGTGTGTGTGAATAAGATGCAGGATTGTAAGAGTGACAGAAATCACGATGAAGCATCAACGCCCACGGTGTGTCTATTTCTGTCTGACAGCGCTCAGATCTCTCTCTCACACACACACACACACAAACACACATACACACACACACACAGAGTAACAGATGCCGTTAAGAGCGCCAGGCTTCTGATTCACAGCTTCATCACATCGAACTGAATCACCTCACGTCTCCCGCAGCGCAACTGAAACGGCTTTTCCTCTCCCACACTGCACAATTCTACACAATTCTACACAATTCATGAATTAACCTTACACCTTTATAAAAAACATACAATTAAAACAAATTGTTAAAATTACAATATCACTTTTAGAAGGAAAAAAAAGGGTCAGTTAACACAACCCGAACGGACCACTGTACAACACACACACACTCAGTTTCAGTCACACAACCCTTTATTCGACTGTTAATTGTTACACAATATCGCCATGGCAACTGGTACCAGACTACGGATTCAGTCGCTGACATCAGCACAGACAAACAACTATACAAATGTTCATTTACGCAGTTTAAGGAAAACTCTATTATTAAAGTAGATCAACGCTGAACCCTGACACTAACTCAGATATATCGAATTCATCTGATTCATTAAATCGGAATTAATCGGCTGTCGCAGTTACCATGGAGACGCCTGCACGCCTGAGCTTTGACGGTCAGTAACGCCAGCCGCGTCTGTTATTCTTCTTATTGCTGTTTGTGTTTTGGATGTTTTGTCCTGAGTTCATGAGTACTGAAAAAAATTCTATTCAAAATCCTCAATCGACCGTAACGTTGAAAAAAAAAAAATCCAGATTTACATTTTTCTATCAAACACTGATCAAAAATATTCAACATTTAATATTGGACTAAAACATAAGAATATATTACATTATAATATCAGTGATAATAATAATAATAATAATAGTTAGAGAATAAGCGAGCGAGAATTAGAGTGGACGAGGTTTGAGTGGACAGCCGATCCAAAAACAGAAGTAAAGACAGTGTGACCGTAAGCGAGACTTTGAGCTCATCACCGCCATCATGCTCACCATCTAACATGAAGCTAGTCAGCTAGTGATCTCCTTAACCCGACCTGAACAATCACCAGCTCACTAAACAAAACTAAAGACAAGCTCCACACTGAGTTCACTGGCTCCGACTCATTACCTTAAACCCAATCAGTTCAACTGGTGACGTGTTTGTCGTTCTCTAGAGAGGCGGGAGTGACGACAAAAGTCCGCGGAGGCTAAAGGCTACATGTAGCGAGCTGTGCGCCTAAAACTTTTCACTAAAGTGAGTGAAAGATTTTCACTGGTGGAAAAAAAAAAAAAAAAAACAGTGAACATACGGTAACTGCGTATCCCATAATGCTGTGCAGACTCACCGGTCTCCCTTTGGTTTGCGTTTCGGGGGCGGGGCCTTGCCTTTGGGGCGTCGCTCACTTCCGGAGCAGGGTCCGCCCCCGGGCCCCGTTACCCTGAGCGACTCCAGCCCTTTACTGGACCTTTTAAACGTGAACTCCACCTGCTCGCCTTCCCTCAGGCTCCGAAATCCCTCCATCACCAGTTTACTCTGTAAACACACACACACACACACATTAAACTATAAGTTATTGTGTAACTTGTGTCCGAGACTCGGAGTTCCATTATAATCTTTAATAAGTTTACAGGGTTTTCAACACAGAATCATAAACCAAAAATACATGGTTGCTTGGTTACCAAAAAAAAAAAAAGAAAGAAAAAGAAAAAAGAAATCCATATTTCACACAACCACATTTCAGGAAAACGCGTACAGTAAGAGTAACAGTAACGCTGGGTAAAATTCCGAGCCGATTCGATGTTGCTGCCTGTTGCACCTCAGAGTTATGGTTCGATCGTCTCTTCGTAGCAGTTCAGCTCGTCACTCGCAGTGTCCTGAATCATCTCATATAAAGAGGAGTAAAAGAAATCGGTCCTGTACATGGTGGCGTTAACTCCCGGCTAGATATCTTTATTCAGAAATGCGTCTCTGTCACCTCTCATTGAACCGATGTGAATAGGGACGTGTGAGAACGAGAATGAAGCGATACGCTCACGTCCGCTCCATCATGCTAACGCACGTCAACAGGATTGTTACGGTAATGGGGCTTAAGCGGCGCTCAAGCAGCGCCTGAGGAGTGCAGCGGAAATGACATTATAACTCCAGTCAGCTCCGTCTAATACGTTACGGTTTCTATAGTAACAGATCGTTTACAGGGACTGGTACCGGAGACACTGATGTGCTGAAGTTTTCCGTAAGGACGTTTATAGTGAAGCATGAACCATTATTCTTTCTTCCCTTCTATTTTGTGTGTGTGTGTGGGTGTGGGTGTCTGTGTGGGGAGGGGGGTTGTATGTGTGTGTGTGTGTGTGGGTGTTTTCATTATCAGACAGTTAGTATTATGAGGGAAACATCGTCACATATCTGACATAACTAACACACACACACACACACACACACACACACACACTGCATTATTACACACTGTTATTACACTATTATTACACAACCCCAGCAGCAAAAAATCCTCTATCAGTCTCTCTCTCTCTCTCTCTCTCTCTCTCTCTCTCTCTCTCTCTCTCTCCATCTCTTTGTCTGTCTCTCTTGTTCTGTCTCTCTCTGTCTCTCACTCAGTCTTTTTCTGTCTCTCTTTGTATATCTTGCTCTCTCTCTGTCTCTCTGTGTCTGTCGGTCTCTCTTTCTTTCAGTCTGTCTTTCTATCTCTCTCTCTCTCACTCTCTCTCTCTCTCGCAGTCTTTTTCTGTCTCTTAGTCTCTTTCTCTGTGTCTGTCGGTCAGCTCTCTCTCTCTCTCTCTCTCTCTCTTATTAACAGAGGTCAGCGTGGGGTAAAGGTCATAATGGAGGGGCATTTCTTTAAACACAGGAGGCGGGGAAGAAGAAGTATAAGAAGAAGAAAAAGAAGAAGAAGAAGACGAAGACTAACAAATCCAGTTATGCTCTGACACTCGAACCCTGCTCCAGGAGATTACATCCTTCCTGCTGACCTCTGACCCCTTCCCCACCCCCATTCTCTCTTCTCAGGCGCTTTCTTTCTCTCAAAACACACATACACACCGTTTCGGTGGTTCCAAATTAGCTCACTGAGTGTGTAATTACACACACACACACACACACACACACAAACACACACACACACACACACACTATTTGATCTGCTGGTGCACTCTGTATCAATCACAACACACCGTCAGCAGCAGCCGGATATGAACTCTGCACCGGCTTTACAGAGCGTACATGGGTGTGGGTGGGAGGGTGGTGTGCGTGTGTGTGTGTGTGTGTGTGTGCGTCTCTATCAGCTTGCAATTCATGGCCCAAAGCATTAAAGCAGAAGTGTTATTTCCTCAGATGTCTTTATGATCTCAGAGTTGAGCTCAAACGCTCTACACAATACATTCTGCAGTATACCACACACACACACACACACACACACACACATACAGTCCTCTGTTTTGACCCCGGAAGCCTCGCTTCCTCAAAAGTGTCAGCTAGCGTAATGTAATAACAAATCACACACTAGCTAGCCAGTTACATGCTCAGCTTTCCAATCGTTACACTTTTCCAAACACGTTGCTTATTAAACGCATCATATTTATTTCCATAATCAAGATAAAAAAAAAGACGAGCCTGTCTCTCCTCTGTAATAATTCGAAATGTCTCAGTAAAGCAGTAAAGTTAAAACTTGAAGCTGTTATCACTTAATGCTTGTTTCAAGCAACTAAAACATTTCAGTTTTGTTTGTTTAGAGAACAGATAAGATTTTTCCTTCAAGGCTAAACTCCGACATTGCGTAAAATATATATCAGGGGCGGAGCAACACGCTCCACAAAGCTGAACCTTTTTTTAAAAATGTGGATTCTAACTAGCGATCTCCTGATGGCATCAGTTCATTAACTTAATGAAAGGTGATTTAAATACGTAAATAAGTTTTGATTCTTGTTTTCCCCCCCTCCATTGTTCTGTGCTTCGCTGATCAAACATGGCCGCTCTCTCTAATCACATGCTCAAGCAGCGATTACTGAAAACACGCGACTTTTTTCAACAAGAGATGGCAAAAAATTTGCTAAACGAAAATAAGCGAAGTGAATGCAAGCTGTAGTTTAAAGTGAAATAAAACTTTGCTTTATGAGGACATCAGTTACTTTTTATGGCGTCGTCCGTGTAGTAAAAATCGCAACGCTAGTAAAACTCCTTCTACCATTTCCTGTTACAAACGTTAAAGAAAATCAAGTTGTTTATTCTTATATCTTCTCATATTCGCTTTATCTTTTTTTTATTTTTTGTGTCTGAGTATTTTCTCTAAAACATTAAGTCTGGTGATGAACAACTTCGTTATTTGTTAGTTAGTTGGAAATGATATTGTTTCTTGTATTAGTCCTGCACCTACACACTTCATTTTAATGAAAAAAACTAAGCAGAAACTCCGAGACTCAGCTTTAGGCAGCTCGGAAAAACTTTCTGTCACTGAGACGGCAATTTCGTTTAAAAAATATGTTTAAAAAAAAAAAAACACACTTGTTTATCCAGAATAAATTCTCAATTATCTTTCTCAACATATTAATAAAATGTTAATTTTTTTAACAAATAGTATAATAGTATTTGAAACTAAAAAGTTACCAAAAACATGAATCAGCTTTACATAATAAAGCAATAAATATCTCTTATACAGGAAATCATTTAATTACTATTTTACATTAAAAAAACATTCCAGTAGATTTTTACTTTCTGTTGTCATTTCTTTAAAAACATACAAAAATTTCTTCTCCTCTTTGATTTTAAATTAAAAACTTAAAACTGTTAATCTTTAGAAGAATAAAGAAATTAAAATCATATTAAACTAATTACATTAAAACATTTTAAAATGACTCTCACAAAATGATAGAAATTACTATTTTCAAACTAAAACTTTAAAACCGTGTTTTTAATTGTGATTTTTATTATGAGATGGTTTTATTATAGCAGGTCAGGTGACTTGGTGTATCTTTGCTAGAGTTTGTACGTTAAAACAAAAAAACAGCATTTAAAATCAAATCAGCAAATATTTTCACTTTTCTTTGCTGCGTAGGAATAAATTTTGTTCTCTCGTTTCATTAGCACCAGTAAATACACAGCTACACTTCGACTTTAGATTTTATATTTAATTTTTAACGCTACCAACGTCCTTAAATATTTGAATTAATTGTTTAAGATCAGATTTGTTCAGGAATTAAAAGCGGACATCAAACAAAAACGAAAAAATGAACATTATTAATAAAAAGACGCATCGCTTCCGTTCCATTATTATGAACCATGATCGTGTTAAATGTTGGACTGATTTCTTCTTTTTTTTTCTTTCTTTTTTTAATAAATATCATTTCATTACCATGATACGAAACGGAATAATCGCTCACCTTTGCTCCGACAGTAAAAGTTACAGAAAAGTTTCCATTTGAAGAAAGAATCCGATTCAATGTTCAGCTGAATAATATAAAATAATTCTTACTAACTAATTAGTAATTAATTATGAAAAACTAACTCCACTAAAACTGACCTAAGTTTTGAGTAATAATGAAATCAAGTAATAGAACCTACTAAACTTCGGTTGCATTTGCTTTGCGATTCACGAAATAATGAAATTCAATTAAACCAACCTTTATTGCTCATGTGGTTTTTTTTGTTTTTTATTTGGATAAACATTTTATACCATTATTTAATTATTTGTAATCATCATCCTGTTCTGTATGATCCACTTAACTGTTTTATAAAAACATGTACGGTGTATTTAAAGGTTTTAAATCTTCCTGTTTCCATGAACATGGGCAAAATTCAGACCACAAATAAAAAGTTAAAATAAATAAATAAATAAATAAATAAATAAATAATCTCGTCAAGATTTTTAACTTTCATAAAAAATAGACGTCCTTAAAAATAACTTTAATTGCATCTTAATTCCTATTAAACTTTAAAATTTTTTCTGGATTCAAAAAACTCCAGGTCACTGCATTACAAATGAAATAAATAGGTTGCTGGGGGTTTTTCCTTTTTTTTTTTTCTTTCTATGGAAATCCTCAGTCCATTTATCCCGACGTCTGTTTAATCATTCTGCACTGATTTCCTTATATGGGCATCAAGGAATTTTTTAAAAAGAAGGCGGACCTGGTCATGTGACCCTTCAGTGTTTTATTTTTCCCTCCCCCTTTTCACCCTCTGGTTTTGAAGTCGAGCAGGGAGGGGGGAAGAGAGGGACCTGGACGAGACTGAGAAATTGAGAGGGAGGAATGGAGTGGAGGAAAAGATGGAGGGACACGAGTG
>JAOVYU010000031.1:1565671-1577191 GCA_025674565.1 Synodontis membranacea
CCCCCCCCAAAGCCTATTTGTAGTATTTTATTTTCTGATTTTAAACTTGAAATTGTCTTATTCTACCAGCAGATAGATCTAATGCATGTCAAGCGTTTATCTTAAGAAAGATGCAAAGTGATTTTCGAATAATGCAGCAATTTCGGTATTAAAATGAAATACCTAAATCATAACCAGATAGATTAATCTGAGTATATTTAAGACATTTTAGATCTATTTGTGCAAACTTCTTAGCTCAGACTCGACTTACCCCGGCGTTTCAGTTTTTTTTTTTTCTTTCTTTCTCTCTTTCCTCTCTTCATTATCCTTCATGGCTACACTCATCCACTCCTCTGTTCCTTCCCCTTTCCCCGTCGCTCGCCTCATCTCTGCTTTATTTCAGGAACTCTAGCCTCGGCCCCTCCTCCTCCTCCTCCTCCTCCTCCTCCTCCAATCAGAGAGCAGCAGCCAAGACCCCGCCTTCTTCCTCCTGCTCTTTTTGGATGAGGCTCCTATCTCATTTTGACTTTTCAGTTTTAATTGATTTCGTTTTTGCCCTTTATGCATTTCCTGCCATTGAAAAAAAAAAAAAAACTAATTGATTTGGATTAAAGATATATCATAGCCACACTGATATGCCCATAATGTCCAGTTTAACGTAAAGGTTGCAAACTTCACTCCGACATAGCAAACTATATTTAGGGGTGAAAGTGACCTCATGTTTATATGTTTTTCCTTTCCGTCCCATTACAAGGGGAATATGGTACATGTAAGTAAGTAGTGACAGGGTTCTTTTCTATAGTCCTTAAACAATGATCCAGCGACTGAGATCCTTTTATAAAAGTACTGCAGTGCCGTTCATATATACCGCCAGACAGAGTGAATGTAGGCGTGTGTATACTGTACGTGTGCGTCCATGCTATACCAGCGTACGCTGCTTCCTCACTAAGCCTTTTACTTCATAGGATTGTTAGTCCTGTTAATATGTAGCACACACACGCACGCACGCACACACCTGAAGACGTCACCAGCAGCATGTTATCCTATAGCACTTGAGCCGTCCCTATGCAACCAGCTAACAGCCCGTACACTGCAGCGCCACGGCCTTGTCCTCTCTGTGTGCTCTAACAGACGCTCTCCTCCAGCTTTGCTGCTCTTTTATATGAAGAAACAGAAATAAAGAGGTTTTTAATCGGAGTGGTGTGATTTTGACGCGTGCACATTGTCCTCAGATCTGTGTTTGATGTTTGAGTATATGGGTGATCATTCGTGCATCGTGATACCTGTGTGTGTACGCGTGTGTGTGTGTGTGTGTGTGTGTGTGTGTGTGCATGCTCATACACAGTTCTTAGTGTACGAGGTCCTCTATTCCTTTAGTGTTAGCTTTAGTTATAGTTACTGAATCATTTCTGATTTATAACATGGCAATAAACGGTTAGTCTTATATTTACTTCCATTTTAGTGTGGGCATGTTAATGTGACAGATAAAAACCTGAAATCCGAAAGAAAAAAAAAAGGATTTGTAAAAAAAAAAAAAAAAAAAGATTTGAATTTGACGTTATACATCTGACAGTATTTACCTTTGATGATGAAATTCCCGTGAACCAACAGTGGGACATTAAAATAAAAATTAAAACGCATTTGCAATATTGGACATATTTTGATGTAATTTAAAAAGACTTTTTTTTTTTTTTAAATATATATATTGTTTAATGGGCCAGCTCCACGTCTTATACAGAGTGTGTCCATGTTTAACCCTCGATTATTTGTGTATTTACACGTCCACACTAACACGTCTACTGTCCGTGTGCTCATCTGTTAGTGTGTGCATGCATACGTGTCTACATGCTCGTCTGTGTGTGTGTGTGTGTGTGTTTGTACCTGCATGCTTGTGTGTGTGTGTGTGTGTGTGTAGGGTGTGCGGACCTTTTGAGCTTAGACTCCATGAGTTGTGAGGAGAGAAAGAGGCAGGGTTACATCCACGAACTCATCGAGACGGAGCAGACGTACGTACAGGACCTGGAGCTGGTGCTTGAGGTAAACCAACACACACACACACACACACACACACAAACAGATAAAATATGTAAACAGGGACATGTATAGGTTATAAACATTTTTTTTTATAAAGGAGGAGAATTAGTATACGTAAAAATAACATTCGCAATCGAAACTGAATCTAATTCAATATCTGGTCTCAAATATTGGCGAATACACAGAAAGAGTCGACTCCTAATGTTCATGACTGATCGAATGATTAAAAAAAACTTATAGGTTTGGAATGAATAAATGTAAAATTCAACGCTTTGAACATTGCAGTGAAGTAAAACAATCAAGTAAAGTAGAAACATTCCACTATATATATATATATATATAAATACACCACGGAGTTTTCTAATTCAATTATCTTGGTTGATCAATTACATTCGGAAATTTGTTTTTACTTTTACTACGGTAATTTACACTGTACAGTTGTATGAACTGCTCTGAAAAGGTGATCAGTCGTAGTTCAGGTATCAATGGGATTTAACCTTGTATAGACCTTTTGTGTGTGTGTGTGTGTGTGTGTGTGTGTGTGTGTGTGTGTGTGTGTAGGTGTTCTACAAACCCATGGCCGAGTCGGGCCGCTTGACCGAATCCGAGATGAGTACGATCTTTGTGAACTGGAGAGAGTTGATCATGTGCAACACCAAACTGCTCAAGTGAGTGTGTGAATCACGGCATGATCTGTCACACACTTGCATTTTATTTATTTATTTTTGTGTGCTGCTGAACTCAAACTAGAATATACACTGAAACAATAAACTGAAAAATACAAGTTTAAATTTGGCCATAATAATAATAAGAAACACTGACCAAAAATCTTTGGACTTGCCTTTAAATTAGAATGCAATTTTTTTTAAAACAATTTATTTTACTTTCTTATAATCTTTCGGGATCATGACTCCTTGTTGTCTGTGTAAATTGTAATATGTGTCAGAGCTCTGCGTGTGCGTAAGAAGACGGCAGGTGAGCGCATGCCTGTGCAGGTGATCGGAGACATCCTGTCCTCTGAGCTCTCGCACATGCAGGCCTACATCCGCTTCTGCAGCTGCCAACTGAACGCGGCTGCCCTGCTGCAACAGAAAACCGACTCCTCGCCCGATTTCAAGCTCTTCTTAAAGGTTAAACACACTTCCTTTGGCTCCTGTACATTAATTTGGGGTACTAACTACTGTAGCTGTTGTTGTATTTGGCTGGCATCGTAATTCGGTATCAGGTACGGGTGGAATTGTCGGGCTGCTCGAAATCGAATTATATCTTGTAATTAAAATGAACTCCATATGTGCTTTCAGATTCCGTTTGTTTCTGCTCTGTTTTGCAGAAAATCGCCACCAATTACAGGTGTAAAGGAATGCCGCTGTCCAGCTTCCTGCTGAAGCCCATGCAGAGGATCACACGCTATCCTTTACTCATCAGAAATGTGAGAAACTCCAACCAGAAACAATTATATGAATATACGATCATATGACGCTCCCTTTCCAAGCTGCCACTTGTTTATGGTTCATTAAAAAGTCTCAGTTGTAGACATGACACCTTCAGTCCTACACATGGATCATAACCAGACTCGGGTTTGCAGACAAAAAAAAAATAATAATAACGTGCGTGTTATCATTTGCTAATTTGTGCGCAATTTCCTGTCTTCCTCGCTGTTTGTCTTCATTCCTGTGTGGTTGTAGATTTTGGAGAACACTCCAGCGGGACATGTGGACCAGGTGAACCTTCGGGAGGCGCTGGAGAGGGCGGAGCTTCTGTGCTCGCAGGTTAACGAAGGCGTGAGGGAGAAGGAAAACTCGGACAGGCTCGAGTGGCTGCAGAACCACGTGCAGTGTGAGGGGGTCATCGAGGTGCGCTGATCTTATTAACGTGTTTCAACACCATATAATGAAAGAAAAGAACAGAACCCTAAAAGAGGGTTTAAAAGAAAAAGGGTTTCACTGTTGACGATATGACAAAATGATATCGTACAGCGTTGCTTTTTACAATCAAAACAGCAGTTACGAACCAGACTACACTTTTTATTTATTGTCTGTTTAATTAATTTTATGTTTATACAAATCTTATATAATAACGTTAGTATACATAGCCAATCAGCAGCAAGCAGTATTGTAAGCCCCACCCACATCAGAATAGGGGGTGGATCTGTTTAAGTGACCAATCATTCATTTTACCATGAAATAATACTATTTATAATCATTTTGACCTGATAGTAGCCTCTTGTACCCTCTCTTTTTTTCTTTGTTGTAATAAATGCCTATAAGAGTTGTTTATAATGCTAATAATCGAGATGAAGCCAACATTTAAATATATGTTGCAAATATATTGCTAAAAATCTAAAAATCAGGTTTGGGTCAGTGGGTTACTTCTATTTATACTGGTGTTAATTTTTTCCTCTTTTCCAGCATTTGGTTTTTAACTCTCTGACGAACTGCCTGGGTCCTCGTAAGCTGCTGCACAGCGGGCGCGTGTGGAAGGCTAAAAGCAACAAGGAGCTCTGGGCCTTCCTGTTCAGCGACTTCCTGCTCTTAACCTACACCTCCAAACAGTTCTCCTCGAACGCAGAGCGAGCCTTCAGCCCCCAGTCCAACGCCGTCTACAAGATGTACAAAACGGTAACAAAGCCGCAGGGCATAACTCGTGTGTAAGATATTTATACAACTAGGGTGTATGATAGGAAGATAACCTCTCTCTCTCTCTCTCTCTCTCTCTCTCTCTCTCTCTCTCTCACATTAGCCTGTGTTTTTGAATGAAGTGTTGGTTAAAATGCCGTCTGACCCGTCCAGCGAAGACCCGATCTTTCACATCTCGCACATCGACCGTGTGTACACGCTGAAAGCTGACAGCATCAATGAGAGGTACACACACACACACACACACACACACACACACACACTCACATATACACAACGATCCTCACTTCTCAATCTTTTAATACATTTCTGTGTAAATGTTTTCAAATCAAACTGTTGGAAGGATCAGTAACAGTGATTTTCTGTATTTAAATGAAACACAATATTTCTCTCATCCTGTCTCTGTGGGTTTTTTTTTTTCCTTCTAAATTTTAATCAGAACCGCATGGGTCCAGCGAATCAAAGCAGCATCGGAACACTTCATAGAGACGGAGAAGCTGAAAAGAGAGAAGGCTTACCAAGGTTGGAGAAGGACTTTAATCACTTCACCTTAGTTTCCTATTGGCTATACATGTGCGTAAAATATCTTTGCGGATAAGAATGAAGAGCCTTGCATGGTTTGGCAAAAAAAACAACAACGAAAAAAAAGAAAATACTCTCCAAAAATCTTTTTCATATTTACATCTTAATATAGCTGCTTCAGTAAGCTCCATAAACCAATTAGTTGAAATATTATTTTGTTACAAAGTATCTAATTTAAAATAATCAGCATCATTTCCAGTTTTCCTCCTAAAACTGGACACCAAACAGGTCTTGTCTCGCTATTCTTTTCTTCTTCACATTCAGCATGTGTGTTTCTCCAGTTACATTGACGCTTTAATTTTAGACTAAAATTGTGTGTGTGTGCGTGTTTGCGTATGTGTTGTGTTTACAGCTCGCTCTCAGAAGACAAGTGGTATTGGACGTTTGCTAGTAACAGCTCAGGAAGCTGTTGAGCTGAAACCCTGCAAGCCTAATGGTAAGAAATAGATAACACACACACACATATATACATCAGTATTTAAAATGATTTTGATATTCAGTGGCATCAGTGTTGTGGCATGTGTGGTGTTCGGCTGTAGGTAAGAGTAACCCGTACTGTGAGCTGTCTATGGGAGCACAGTGCTACACCTCACGGCCTCAGAATGACACCATCAACCCTAAATGGAACTTCAGCTGTCAGTTCTTCATCAAAGACCTGTACCAGGACGTCCTGTGCATCACCGTCTTCGAGCGAGATCAGTTCTCTCCCGACGGCAAGTTTATGCAAAAAAAAACCCAGCATTTGTTATCAACGCATCCATTATTTCTTTAGCTGAACCTGTTCTTATATAAACACTGATGCTTACCTATTGTACCGGTGCATTTTCAGACTTCCTGGGTCGCACGGAGGTTCCCGTGGCAACCGTAAAGAAGGATCAGGATGGCAAAGGTCCCCTGACTCGACGTCTGCTGCTCCATGAGGTCCCTACCGGAGAGGTCAGAGTTCGCCTCGACCTGCAGCTTTATGAGCAGACGCCACTTCTCTGACCTCCAGCCTCGTGTTTGCCAAAGGAAATCAGAATTTTCTATGCATCTGTTTTTTCTAATAAAAAAAAAAAGCCCATTTTAACGCTAGAGGAACAGATGAACGGGGCCGTGAACAATTCCACTTGTGTCTTAGTGGAATCAGAGACGAAAGCCTCAATAGTTTAGTGAAACCTCTGAAGGCCAAATCAAATCTATTCAAATCAAGTTTATCTTCTTACTCAGCAGGAGATAAATGAATTTCAAAGTAGAATATCTCATGTGGCTGTCCATCTAGCACACCTGGAGAGCAAAGTTTGGTTGCTTTTCTTTGCAGACCACACAGCAAATAAGACAAATAAAAAAAAAAAACAATTATGATTATTGTTGTGTTTTACTTTTTATTATCTAAACGAACAGTGAAGAACTGGACAGTACCATTATACACTGTGCTGCTATAAATCACAGGTTTAAAAATGCTCCTTCTAATACACTATTGTTTCATTTAAATTGTTTCACTAAACTCAAACGAGAATCTTTTCAGCTGAGAGTGAGACCGAGAGCAGCATAACTGAGAAGGCGAAGCGAAGCGCGTGCTCTCGTTTACCGAGTTTGACTTCTTGGTTATAGATTCTGGGTCTTGGATCTCAATATATATACTGTATTTATATATATTTAAATTAGCTTTATACCTTAAAGCAACTCTCAGTACCTTAAATAATAACAATAACAAAAACAATAATTTTTGTCTGTTTTTTATTAACTTTCATTAACCATACAGTAGGAGTGTACCACAATATGAAATCGTCTTATTTAGTCTTGTGGCCCTTTTCCACTGCATGGTCCGAGGACCTGGGTTTTCTCTCCCGTTAAGCGCATGCTATTTGGGGACGGTTCTGCTGCAGGTAAATCATTTGATATTTTACCTAACCCTCTCAGGGTTGCCCCAAGTTTGGTAGAATTAATTTCCCTGACTTTTCCAGTACCTTAGGAAAATTTTCCCAAACCGTGAGTGAGCGAGGGAGCGAGTGGGCGGGGCAAAGCGCAGTTCGCGCATTGTGGAGTGAAGCAGGGATACGGGAAATAAAAATACATTTCCAAAACTTTTCCTCTCTGTCCAAGAATTCCAAAACTTTTCCAGGGCCTGGAAAAATTATTTCTAAATTCCAAAACTTTTCCAGGTTTTCCATGGCCACGGCAACCCTGCCCTCTGTTACTAAAACGGATGAATGTATGTGTATTTTGACTGTGAATAAAAGGCCTTCCTGCCTTCCTAATAAATCAGTTGCGACCGTAACTTTTAGTAGAATAGACGGAATCAAACGGAGCACGGTGGCTCAACGCGTGGAGAATAAATAATAGTTTCGATTTTCCTGTGTGTCGAGTTTTTAGATGTTGTAGTGTCTCTACGATGACCAGCTACAGTAGAAAAACAAAAAGTACCCCAATACCAAAAGCGAGCTGATTTCAGAGCAGTGGAACAGGGCCACTGGAAAATCTCATTGGATGCTCAGTGTCATGTCATGACTTCACTGGAACACTGTGAGAGAGACAAATAGAGGACCAGCATTCAGGCCGGAAGCACCGCCCATCCGCCATAGATACGTAAATAGGGTCTCGACTCCTGTATAGCAGAAAACAAAACATTCTGTCATACCGCACTTTAATTTTTTTTTTTTTATGTCTTTTTTGCTTTTTTTTCCCCCCTTACCTACTGCCGCTGTTCTGATCTCCCTTGTTCCTGCTCTGTTCCTCCGCTGATGCCACCCACCAACGATCATCCACACATCCTGTCACGCACAGGTCAAAGGTCAATGCCATTTTACATGCACACGATGCTTTCCAGAGCATCCAAATATCCAAGAAATCTAACAAAACTTCTTCACGGGGTGTCTATTTCATAGACTTCTTAACGTCTAGTACATTTATAAGATCTAGTACCAAACAGAAAAAATATTTAAAATACTTTATAGTATATAGATTTGGGAGCAGAACTGTTCTCTGATTGGTTACATTTTTGGGCAGGTACTCTGATGACTTAGTAATGACCATGTCTAGTAGATACCTGAACATTTTCTTATAGAACTTGTGAGTTATGTAAGGTGTGTGCGCTGGAACCTGTCTGGCAGCGAAGGATTACGTTCTTCTCCTTCATTCTTGAATGTGAGTAGAGAAACAGTGGATCCTTCAAGGGACCAGTGCTGACCTGGAAGACAACCGGATCGTTAGGTTTCTCCGTTGCGCTTCTCCTTTAATTAAACAACTGACTTTTGATTATTTTGGTTTGAGATGTGTTCTAGACCACAACCAAAAAACTAAATCATGAGAGCGGGTCGTCTGAAAACCATGGCGTATTCGAGTAACCTACGTGTTGGGGTTACAAACTGAAACAGCTGAAATACGCTGTTTATGCGTCGCGTTAAGGCAGAAATTCGGATTCGTGTTACTTCAAATGTGTCATATTTATGTAAAGTCAGACAGTATATGTATACTACTTATAGCTAGAGTTTGATGGATTCAAACGTCGATAAATGTGCAAAAAAAAACTACCTACAGTGTTTTATGGCTAGCTAGATCCTAATAAGATGTATGTAATCATTTAAGGGGTTAATATTTAACTGTTACTGTTTCTGGGCCTGTCCAAAACAGAACAAAGTGAATGTCTGATCTGGGAATATCGTAGTTTATACCTTAGCGTTGCAGTCGACTTGGCCTGTGGGCTTCATCTTCATTGTCTCCGCTCCTTCATAACGACGGCGTGCGAGGCGCTGTTTGACGCTGCGCTGCACCGGCTGGAACACACACTCTGTCCAGCGCTTGTGCAGAAGCTCACGCTTCCTCAAGCTCAGCATGTCTGCGTGGTTGAGGAAGTGCTCCAGATCCTGCACGTGCAAACATAAACCGTCCTGATCCCAGATCAGCTACTTCATCTCATACCCCACTGATTAACAGCCTCAAGGGTTTCACGGCAATTTAATACCACCTTTGCTTCATGTGCCTGAAATAAATATCAACACACACCTTGATGAATCCATCCTCGGTGTCCAGCAGCGGTTGCGTGATGGCGTCTGCTTCCTGTCGTTCTGAAAGAAACTGATCCTGGAACAGAGTTGTGTGTCATTTATTTCAGGGAAAAAAAAAACATTTTATATAGAAGTATGTTTTAATGCTCATTTGATGTGTGTGTGTGATACCTGGAGTTGTTTTATTGAGCAGGGAGAGGGTGTGTGTGCCTGGTCAGCCGCAGGTCCTGGACGTGTAACAACCCTGGCTGATTTCGGAGACGCACTTCTTCTTCTAACACGTTTCCGCTCCACTACTGGTGACTTCTGCTGAACACTTCCGGGAGACTGAGTGAAGAAAATGGACATAAATCACATCACACATTGCATCCTGTCTCTCTCTCGCTCTCTCTCTCTCTCTTTTTTTTCTTCTGTGGTGCTGGAAAACGTGTCTCACCGTATGGTAGAGCAGATCTGGTGGAACAGGCTTGTGGACGCTTATCACACCGTTGTAATCTTTTCTGCTTTTTGTCGGCATTACTAAAACACAAGTGATTCATCGTGTCAGAACTCGGAAATGCATCCAATTGCCAGAGATATAATAAAATATATATAATGTTATGATTGTACATTCACTTTGCAGGACATTTGAACTCAGGTAACAAAAAGCAATAATCCTTTGAAAGGGGGAAAAATGCTTGCAAACCTTAAAAAAGTCACTTAAGACAAACTGAACTTCATTATGTTTACATGCACAAAACGTTGAGGCTGTAATAGACAAAATTCCGACTAAGCTGTTTACATGGCTGATGAAAATAAACACTCCACTAATATTTACTCGCAAACTGTTGTCCAGTTGTTGTTTTTTTTTTAAGTGTTGATCGTAAACAGATAAACTGTTGTAAAAACCTCAGTTGAGACACAGATCCAGAATGTGTCCAGAGAACGCTCCTAAAAGGCAAATAATCCTCGGCATGTCTTAATCAGAAAATTTGCAATTCGTAATGAGGCCAAATTCGGAATATCCAAACCGTTTACATTACCCGGATGAAATTCCGAATTATTGTCATATCCGGTTTAAAAGCGGAATCTTAGTTCGCATGTAAACATACTTTATTAATATTGTTATGAATATTGAACAATGAAATGACATTTATGCGGTCATTATTAGTACCATACGTGTATTATATCATCTATTTAAAAATCATAAAATAAAAGATGGTAGAAAATAGAAGTTTAAAATCATACTTAACCCTTTCAGGCTCAAATTAAGTTTTAGTAACAGGAAAAATCTGTAACTGTTGCAAATCAGCAGCGCCTGCCTCGAGAGGGTTTTAATGATAATATGTCTAAAGTTCAACACTACACCTCATTAGTTTAGTATTAAGGTGTAATATTAAACACATTAAACATTAAAGTCTTTAATCGTCTGTGGAAGTGTTCATGATGTTCAGTGTTAAGGTGTAATATTAGACTTCAGTGAAGGTTTACAGCTCATTTTTATTCCATTCCAAACCTTGCTGTTCACCTCAGGGTTGTGTTTCAGTTTCCCCTTGTTTTCCTGCCTGAGCAAACAACAACAACAACAACAACAAAACACGAGGCTACTACTACACACACAGAGAGATAAATAAAAAGCAAACCTTTATGTTGCCCAGAAAACCGCGCGAGTTGTTTATTAAAGCACTTTAGTAGTTTGGTGACAGAAGGTCGGTCAGGATCAAAGCGCTTTAACTAAAACACACCGCGCTACAATGTCGCCTCAGGCAGCGGGCAACTATCACCATGGTGACGCCGTTCCACGCGCGCGCACTTCCGGTTCGATTCACGGCAACGTTTCTAGAAAGATCGATCTATTTCCAGGAATTTCAGGTTACTTTGAGCTTTGCTCTGTGGGGGAGAAAAGTCTAGTGACAGGTTATATTGTACAAAAATTAATTAAAATGTTTATATTGTAAATAAAATAAAATAAATTAAAATGATTATAATGTAAAAAATTTTTTTTAAAATGTTTATATTGTAAAAAAAAAAAAAAAATCATTTTAATGTTTGTATTGTAAAAAATGTATTAAAATGTTTATATTATAAAAAAAGTAATTAAAATGTTTAAATTGTAATTGTTTTAAAAATGTTTATATTGTGAAAAAAATTCATTTACATTTTTATGCTGTAAAAATAATTATTTAAATGCTTGTATTGTAAGAAAGTAATTAAATTGTCTCTATAATAAAAAAAATATTTACATGTTTATGTTGTAAAAAAAATATTAAAATGTTTATATTGTAAAAAAAATCATTGAAATGTTTATATTATCCGAAATTAAT
>JAOVYU010000031.1:1837407-1847739 GCA_025674565.1 Synodontis membranacea
ATATTTATAGGCATTTAGATATGTCTCAGGCCTGAGGCTGGGGCCAGAGGAATCTGTTTTACTAAACGAGATCAATGTTTTCAGGTCCTTTCTATAGGTCTTTATCTAACGTAGTCTGAAGGTATATCTGCTCGCCATAAGCCTTTATATACTGAGTTGTACAGTACATAGGCACTGACGTACAGTAGTAGGCGTGGTGATTATTTATGCACTGAACTCCATTTCGCCGAAGGCGCCAGTCCTCGTCAGTTGGCGTTTACGAAGCTGAAGGAGCTGCGTGGGGTTCGTAGTTTTAAAGGGACTTTGTGCCTGTCAAGCTTAGAAATTTTCACTAATAAGTGTGCGATTATTTCTTTCTGCTAAAACATTTCAGTACGTTCACAGTGCCTTTTTTTTTTTTTAAATATCGAAGCTAAGTTCCAATACTGTCTCTAACATGCCCTTGTTCACTCTTTCCCTAGGTCTGATTTAATATTTTAATTATTGCTAAATTAAAAAACCATGTTAATTTAAAAAAAAAAAAAAAAAGCACAAGCGTCATATTTATTTATTTTTTTTGCCATAAGTGTGTTCTGGGGTTTTTTTTCCCCCCTGTTTTTTATTATTATTATTATTATTATTATTATTATTATTATTATTATTATTATTATTATTATTTTTACCAATTCTAATGCTTCCTTGTTGTTTGATTTTTATATTTAATTTTTTTTCTCTCCAACGCAAATCCAAAATGGCTTCCAATTCCCAATATTATGCTCATTACACAGAGCAACGCTCTTAATTTTTTTATATTTCCCTTGAAAATTAAAACTAAAAAATAATTACATACAGTATAATCATTCAAAGTCATTTAGCTAATTTTTTTATATAGTACTTATTTTCTACAACTTTAAGTAGACAGTTTTTTTTTTTTACATTATTAAGCAGTTTTATTGGACATTTTCTTTGTTTAGTCACCTTCTTTGAAATGCGTACAGAACAATATCAGTTTACTAGCTAGAAAACCTGCTAATAAGCTGGTTTTATGGGAAATATACATAATTTGTAAAACCTTTCAGGTAAAACATGGCTGTTTTATGGTCTGAGGTTTTTAAATTGTAGAGGTTTTTTACAAATAAAAAAGTCTGATCTTTTATGAGAAATATTTCCGCATTCCATGGTCCCTTATAACAGGATATAGAATGTAGAAAGGAATTAGATTTTTTTAAAAACAAATTCCTGTAACATTTTTAATAAAAGATCTTTTTTTTTCATTCTTGCTAATCTAGATATTTTCCAAATGAGAAAGAAGGATGGAGTAGTCATATAACATGTCTTTTGAATTTGTCTATTGATGCTATATTTCAAACTGGAATCATACTTAATAGTGAGTTTGCTGTTGTTGACTTTCTTTCTTTCTTTTAAGCTTGAAATTTCTAGATATTAGAAAAACTCTCCTTATAGCGACGGGATGTTTTTTAAGTGGACAAGGTGGTGTTAAAGAACAATAGTGGAACTCAGGCTGTGTGTTCTACCTTGGTTAAAATCCACACATGGCGTACAGAACACGCTCTTTAATTTTGCCTTTTTTTGTTAAGAGAGATTTTTATATTGTCCTTTTGTTTTGTATGTTTTATTCTGCACATGCATTTAATAACCTTACGGAGCAGGACACGTTTAGTAAAACTCACCTTGAGAGCTTCAGTGTGTAGTCCTGCTAACGTTAGCATCGTTTCTTTTTTATTGTTATTTCATTTTACTTTTAAATGAGATCCTGTTTTGTGTGAATTTTAACTGTATATAAGAACTCTTCACTGAAACATAACTCTATGATACTTGTCTTTTAATGCACTGTTATTGCTATTTAGTGGTAAATGATAAAAAGAAGTATTTAATGTTTTTTTTATTGTCTTGTTTTAGGCACTAAAGATATGGCAGTTATATAAAAGCTAGACAGTGCATTTTAACAGAGATCTTATTGTAAATGTGTAGAAATATAAAGTCTCTGAATGTTGTATGCAAATAAGTGGGCTGAGCCTGTAGGCCTCTGCCCCTTTTTACAGAAAATGCATGTATTTGTCCCTATTTTTTTTAAATGTAACTTAAAAACCCACAGCACTTAAAACAACGCATTTGTGTCACAACATAGCATCGGCGGTTCGGTCCTGTCCCAATTCACAAGCTCCGTCTACTTTTTTTTAGTTTTAAGTCCAATGATAATGTTAGCTGATCTATTTTCGTATCTTCCTAAATAAAAGAAAATTCATCCAGCATTCGCAGCCTTGGAGAAAAACAAAAAGTGTTGCTCATTTCCAAAATTAAGTTCTACTTAGAAAATGAAGACTTCTTTGCATCCTATTTAAGTTTAGTTGTATAAAACTTAAATTTGACCTTCACCTGGTTATATTGAAATGATTGTTTAATATTTGTTCTTTAATTAATTTTCCTTATTTTTTTTTTTATCAGTATTTACTACAAAAATCAGAGGTCACATGGTGCAAATTTTATTAGAATTTTTTATTTATTTGTTTTTTCATAGACTCTATAAATGTAATCAGTCACATTTCTGTGGGTTTTGACTTTTTTATGCAGTTAAATCCAGTTGAATTTTTATGTACAGTATAATACACCACAAATAATCGTTCATGCTAACATTCTGCTATTTATACAGTAAGATTTTTTAAGGGGGGGGGTTATAAAATTTCCAAACTCTAAACAAATCAAGTTGTGAGAAAAGTATGAACAAACTTAACAAAACCCAAACCTAACTTTCCTTTTTTTTTTTTTTTTTTTATTTATTTAATGAATTGAGCTGTGTAAATTGTTAAAATTTTCCAAGGTGAAACCATGTTAAAGAAAAAAACTTTTTTTTTTTTTTTTTACCTAAAGTTAAGTAAGATTATGTTGCTACTTCGACATTTAATTGAGATTTTAATGTATGTCTAAGTAGAATTTTTCTTTCATTTTTCAACTTCTGAAACCAAAACTGGAAGATTTTATTTACAAGAAGGAAACTCTGAGATTAAAAATGTTTCCAAAGCTTATGACCCGATGATGCGTTTCACATTAATCTTTTTGGGATGGAAATGTAGGCGCCATTAAAGAAGCACTTCAGCCAGAAATTTTAATGTAACTAAGAAAAAGCGAGCCATCAGTGTGTATTAGCTAAATACTAGCTGAGTTAACTCCTTACCGGAACTTTTGTCATAATGTCCTTGTAATCAGTAGAATTAAGGACACTTAAGATAGGATATAACCGTTCCCTAAAAACACACTGAGACACTGATTTTGTGTGAATTACATCACGTTCAAAGTAGGAGTAATTTTTTTTTTCTGTGCGCTATTTGTTTTTGATATTCGATTTCGAAGAGTCAGTCTGAAACTAAACCGAGCCTTATAGTTGTGCAGTCAGTATGATGCCGATATGTAAAAAAAAAATGTACAAAAAATGTGCAAAGTACAGCATTAATGCCAAATTCAAAACATTAAATCTTGTCAGTGTTGGAGGTGTGAACGTGTCGTTAATATCCAATATGAATATTCAACTATAAAGACATTGTTTCGAAAAACCTTCCCTCAGAAAAGGACTTTAGCAAATTTAATACTTGCTTTTCGTCCGTATTCGTTTGTCCATTCAATCGCCATTTCCAAAGAAACTTACTATCCAAAAGGAATAAAACTCTTCTTGGGTGTTAAATTAATCAATTTGTATAAACCCCACCCCTTCCTGATTACATATTCATTAAAGCAAACTCGTACGGGAATTGTAAACCCCAGCCCGAATGTATTAACTCAGACAATCCCGGCAGGAAATTCTGAATCCTGATTGGCTGACTTGTCTTTTTGGATTAATCTTATTGGTTGTTGCTAAATCTAAAAACGATTTATGATGAATTTCAATACAAGTCCATGTTAACTGCTTTGCTTTTGGCTAATTTAGTTTAGGGGTGCTAATAGATATGTGCACACACATTGTCTTGGTACAGTTTTATGCGTGTGTAATTGTTGTGTAACCTCACACACAAACACACACACACACACACACACACACACACTATGTATGTTCTGAAGTAGCGAAGGCAATAGAACAGTGCAGGAAAAAGAATAAATTGATTTGTACTCCGGCCGCTAGTAGCTTTTTGTCGTCCTTTATTTCACTGTACAAATGACTGTTAAAGGAGAAATATGTCATGTATATTTATTTTATATCCTCTATTGTAATAAAAATCTCTTTTTGCTTCACATGTTTGTCGGTTCATGTTTGATCAGGGAAATGTTTTTCATGGGCCGTGTAAACACTTTACTGTTTGTGCTAGCGAACATGAGCTATGATTGCTGAGAAGAATTTTATGTCATATTCATAAAGCTAATACTAGCCATTTAGCTAACCTGCTATCCTGACAGGATTTCCGAAAAGAATTTTAATCATTTTCATAATTCTTTGTAAACCTCTCTGATAACACTATCTAGCTGGCTAATGCATGCTAACTTTGAGAGAATTTTCCTGCATATTAATAAACACGCTAACACTGCTAACCTAACAGGATTTCTGAGACGAATTGTTCGTAATTTTGTATAAACTCCACTCCTAATGCTATCTAGATTTTTCATTTTAATGTTAAATGAAACTTAACTGGTGATAATGCTAGTCTGATAGCTGACGTAAGCTAACCTGACAGGATTTCTGTAATAACGTATACTTGATAATCATAGATGTTAATAAACTTGCTAACTACTACTGCTAAATTAGCAAGATTTCTGAGGATAATTTTTACAAACGTGACTGCTAATGATAGCTAAATGGCTAAGATGGCTAACAAGCTAACGTGATGGAATTTCTAAGTAAACGTTGATGTTTAAGCGTCCTTGCTAACAAAGCCATCTCGCTAAGATGCTAAATTAGCAGGATGTCTGAGAAAGAATTTTAAAGCCTATTTTATAGAGATTTCTGAAAGGATTTGTTCATAAACTTCACTGATAATGCTAACTAGAAGGCTATAACGAGCTATGTTAGCAAGATTTCTGTGAGAATTTGTAAGTAATATATAAACTAGCGCTATTAGGAGTAATAAAACATTTTGTGTTCCAGTTTAATGATTTGTTATACAAATACTTCACTACTAATGCTAACCAGCTAGCTAACGTAACAGCTAGCTAGGAAGATTTTTATAGTAAACTTCCTCTCAGAATTCCTGTCATTTCAGCTCATGCTGGCTTAGTGTTAAAGATTAGCTGGAAAGGTTAAATATCACGCTACGAAAGAAATCCTGTCAGTTTAGCGTTTGTTAGCCATCTAACTAGCATTAGCAGTTGAGCAGGATTGTGTAGATTACAACAATCCTGTCAGAAATCTTGTGTTTTGTGTTTATATGAGATCATCTTCATGGATTCTTCTGTGCTGTAATTTCTCTTTCAGCCACAAGGTGTCACTGATAATGTGGTCATAATGTGATTGAGATACAGGTCAGGGATCATCAGATCCTTCTTCAGTGTGTGTGTGTGTGTGTACACACACACACACACTTCCTGGTCCATTTTTTCCCTCACAAAAATTTAGCAATTTAAACTTAACTTTGATTCTGAACGATGACATTCGTCTTTGCTAATTTTTTTTAAATTTTTGAGTAACAGCAGCACCGACAGTAGTTCATATCAACGCGCTCATTCTATCATTACTGTTTCTATAGTAACATATTAAAAACTTTTTTTTCCCCTAAAGAGATGTTTGCAGAAGATTATGCTTTCTCGTTAACAAGACAAGCTGGATTTTTTTTTTTTTCATTTTATTTAATTTTTTAAATATTTTTTTTTATTTTTATTTTAGCAGCTCCTAAAGAGAGTAAAAGTGATGCTGGTGAAGGATCCGATTGTTTATAGCTGCTATAACATATCCGAGATCAGGAACTCACTTGTTTTGTGGCTGTTCCACACCACTAATGTCGGTAAGGCGTTTATTTTAGCAATCTAACTAGGATTAGGAAGACTTCTGTGAATATTATTAAAAAGTTAAAATTTAATCCTAACAGGTTAGATTATATTAGTCATCTATCGAGCAGCACGTACTGTAAATGGAGAGGTACCTTCAGCGAGAACCATGAGCAAAGAGAGATTTCTTCTGTAATATAATTATATCATCTGCACATATTATATTATATTACATTATATTATACAAATGACATGAACTCATCATATGTAATAATCTGACATTTTATTTATAATAAAGTATGTTCTGATTTGGTCCCAACATCTCAAGGTCCTTTAGATAAAACCAGGCAAATGTTAAAGTTAACGATGAGGATGAAAAACGACGACGACGACGAAACATCTGGCGAATGTTAATGACATTGAACATAAAGTTTTAACAGCACGTCTGTGGAGGAATGTTTCTGATTGGGATTAGCAGTATGGAGTTCCCGAGATCCCGCGAGAGCCGGTGTCAGCTTCTGCACGTCTGGAATGTTCTGTCTCATGTGTCTGATCACTAACGGGGATTAGAGGGGGAGCAGATTCCTGACCACACGCACACACACACACACACACACACACACATTCACGTTGACCTAAAGCCTGAATTGTACCTGTGAGGCCTTTTAGTGTGCATCAATCATCACACGGGTGTATTTTAGTATTTATCTGACAATTAAGTGAATCTAGGCACATATTACAATCTGAAACTTTTAGATATTGAATCGTGGATTTTAAATATATCTGTTTGATTTCTGTCAGCTTAAACTCACAAAGAACATTTTAGGAAATCAAAATGTCTTTTACGTTACAGAGAAGTGAGATTCCACAGTAAAGAACGCTTCCCTTTGCGCTTTGTCGCGGTGAGATCTAGGGTTTGTCCCAGGAACACTGGGTACGAGGCAGAAGGTCACCCTGGGCACCATGTGTACACTTATTCACATGTATGTGTCGGGGAGCTTTGAGGAAACCAGAGAACCCAGAGGAAACCCACCTGGACATGGAGAACATGGAGAACAGTTCAGAAACTAACATAGATCAGGATCGAGGTCTCGATGCAATCGTAAAAAAATCCCCACCACATTGGCATCTGAGTCGTGATTGGTCAGCGCCACATGGGTGCTACTTTTTCAGGTTCCTTCTGTTTTTTCTTATTTTAATTTTCTGTACATGGAATCTTGAAAAAAGTTCTTGTTTTTACGCTACTGACGCAGTAGACAGAAATCAGTTTTAACACACCGGAGTATTTCTTTAGTACCACTTAACACTCTGGTTATTATTATTATCAGGTGTTTTTTTGTACCGGGTAAAACGGAGACCTTTTGGTTTGGCGTGGATGCTGGAAGCGGGTTGGTGAGTTTCTGTGAACGCATCAGGCGTTCTGCTGGACGCTGTCGCTCAAAAGCGTCTTTGTTGGGAGCCCAGAGCGTGACTCATCAAATATGAGCATGTGTAAGAAAGAGAGAGAGAGAGAGAGAGAGAGAGCTGGAAAGAGAGTACAAGACCATCGTGCCACCCACACAAGTTCCCGGGAGTCAGTGGTGCATGTGTGTGTGTGTGTGTGTGTGTGTGTGTGAGTGTGAGTAAAGGATTCTCAGGATTCTGTTTTGCTGAGTCAGTGCGGCGGAGTGTGTTTGAGTAAATGGATAAGGCGAACTGAAGGTGCAAGACAGATTTTCCTCTCATCTGCTGGGGGTAGGTTTCTGTTGGGGGGGGGTGACTCTTTTTTCCCTTCCCATGCTTTTTGTGTCAGAAGGTCTCTGTGTGTTAGTGTGTGTGTGTGTGTGTGTGTGTGTGTTGAACTCAGAATGCCAAATGTCAAGTATCCGCCCAGCCGACTGAGAAACAAATGTGTGCTGGTCTTTATAGATGGTGCCTCACAATAGAAAAGATGTTAGAATGTAATGGTCCTCTCGTGTAGGGTCAAGATTGAGAACCTGTTGATCTACAGTACGTGACCTACTTTTCAGTAACTAACCTGCACTCCTTAGTCCACAAGTTCTTTACGCACACAACAATCGCCCATGTACAGATACACAACTCGTAAAGATGTGTTAAGTTGTTTGTTTTTTTTGCGTGCGGTGTCATGCATTTTACCTTTTCGTTCCACGTTAAACGTCACATTAAAGCTGCCGTAAACAGCCGTCGACAAGTCTACGTATTATTTTAAAAATCCAGAATGGCGTTTAGATTTTATGAAGCGTCTTCGGTGTCGGAGCCGTTACTATAGAAACGCCAACGCGATAGAACGCGTTCACTCATCAACGAAGTCTTCTGGGAAACTAACGTCCGAGCCGATCAATCGGATTCAAGCATTCAAATGTGCTGTGGTATGAGTTGTTACATCACAGTGAGGGCTACTTCGGCTGCTTCGGTTTAACTTGTTGCGGACGGGAATTGGCGTGTTTACTCGGTTGTGCCTTGTTTACACTTGATGTTGAAATTTGTCCTTGGTGATCGGACCGTTCCAAATAATGCCAAAAATGTGTCCAAAACATAATTAAAAAAAAATCACTCCCTTCTAGCGTTTGTCCTGTCTTTTACAGGGTCCAGCTAACATGTTTGATTTGGTGGAGTTTTTACGCTGGATGCCCTTCCTGACGCATCCCTTGTGGCTGGGTCTTTGTACAGCACCCTGTATTCTCTAGAGGTCTCTCATCCAAGTACTAACCAGGCCCACCCCTGCTTAGCTTCCGAGAACAGGCAAGATCAGGCACTCCCGGGGCAGCATGGCTGCACCCCAAAAAAAAAATAAAAAAAAATAAAAAAATAAAAAAATAAAAAAATTACAGTAAACCCTTGTTTATCGCGCTTAATCCGTTCCAGACTCTACCTCGATAAGTGAATTTCCGCGAAGTAGGATTCTTTATTTATATATATCGAATATAGAGCATAGAAAACCTGTTTACGACCTTCTAAATGCGTTTTTTTATTTTAAAGTTAATAAAAAAATAAACAATAAAAATAATTGACTTAAGACAACCGAGCGCAACCCGCATTTTCAACTGTCTCGATCAACTTTTTTAACGAATATCCCGTATTTGAAAAAAAACGCGATGGAGTGAAGCCGCGACATTCGAAGCGCGAAGCGGCCAGGGGTTTACCGTAATAATAACAAGCGTAAACAGGGCCTTAAATATTAATAGATTAAAAGACAAGAATTTAAAACAAGCTGAAATGGGTAAATTTTATTCACAGGGGAGTAATATAGAGTAATATAGACTTTTGTACAGGGTGTGGATTTTTCTTTCACACTTTAGCTTGACAGAGGTTTGACTCCCTGTCAGGCACGTTTGACTCCCTGTTCTCGCGCTCGAGCCCTTTAAGAGAGCAGGAAGTCTCGCGAGAGCCGCGCGTGCGGCCGCCATATTGCGCGACGGTTATTTTGATTCGTATGTGTCGGAAGCGAGAAAAAAAAAAAAAACTTTGAGGGGGAACAAAAAAAAAAAGAAGAAGAAGAAGAAAAAAAGGAGAAAATAAAACAGAGTGAGGATTAAAAAAAAAAGGAAAAGAAGAAGGAGAAGGAGACGAAAAGAAGAAGGAGGAAGGTTGTTTTAGGTTTTAACCCCTGAGTGGGTGAGAGATTGAGCAGGGGGGTAACTGGAGGACTCGCTAAACCCCCCCCCCCCCCCACGGACTCGGAGGTAAAGTTACCCCGTCCTCAGCGCGCTTAGGCCCGGCTCCGAGTTCCTCCTCCTCCCGGCCCTGACGGACACCAGGCTCGGTCTCGGGCGGCTCCGGTGTGGAAGGCGGCCCGGGGAGCGGCGGCACACACGGACACGGTACAGAAAAATACAAACAAACAAACAAACAAACAAACAGTCTTTATTGTTTAAATATTTAAATCTATATTTATTCCGAGAAACAAACCCGAGCTTGTTTATTAGGCCTTAAAGTAAACTCTCTGTGTCTTTCTTTTTCTCCTCCTGTTAGCTAGCTGTGTAAAGGAGAGAAAAAAAAAAAACAGTTCAGATGGAAAAAGGAAAAGTTTCCAGATGACGGATTTATAGCAAACCACAGTCCTGTAACTCGTCTGGAATGTTTATCAAGTGTTTATTATTTTTATTTTGTTAGTTTAGTCTAAAACGCAACGCAGTGCGATTAGCTTTTCTGCTAAACTCTGATTTCTCCTGCCTCTGTGTGTGTGTGTGTGTGTGTAAATAAATCTCAGGGTTTTATTATTAAAGAATGTTGTTAGTTTATTTAGTAAGAAAAAAAAGATTTGTATAGATTTAATATTAAACTCTTATTGGATAACTGTTTCATTTTACAGTTAAAAAAACTTTTTCTGTACAGTGAGTAGTAAAAATTAAAGTGTTGGAATGTAGAAAAATCCAAAAAATATATTTTCTGATATTGTTTGCAGCTGCTGTAAAAAAAAAAAAAAAA
>JAOVYU010000031.1:1914693-1924729 GCA_025674565.1 Synodontis membranacea
AAAAATATTCATGTTAAAATTCCATACTTAATAACGAACAGCTTGAGTTAACGGTTCTAGGAAAATGCTTCAAGAGAGGAAAAAAAGCACTGTTTTAATTGAGTAACGTCTACCTTATAAATATGCAAATTAGGATTGGACTCATTTGCATATCACAACCTGATTAAGACTTGCATTTGAAGTAAACGTTGACTCGATTAGCGGCTGTTTTACATAAACTGATTCACAAACCTCTGTGATGTGAGGTTTCATGTAACAAAACTCTTTTTTTTTTTATGCTTATAGAAGGAGTCTCCAGTGTCACCTGCAGACGAAGAGGAGGCGGGATCAACCGGCACGTAGCGGGTGTTCACGTTGAGTGAACTAACGTGTGTCCTGTCAGTGAGAAGGCCACACGTTTGAAATATTGCCAACTATGTTTACTTGTCTTTCCAGTTGAGGTGTTAAGGAAGCGTCTTTCGGAACAATAAAACGATCCCCAAGAACGATCAGAGTTCACCTGTCTGTCCAAGTCGTCCTTCCCACCAACCTTCACACCGCATCTGTTTTTTCTCTGGAGAGAGGCTGATGCGTGAACGCCTGCTTACTGCGTCCTGGAACGTTAAACGAATTAAAACGACATTCATTCGTTATCGGAAAAGAATCCACTTCCAGGTTGCTTCTTCACACCACGCTGGTGTGGATTATTTTCCTGTTTCATGTCATCAGTGTCAGGTGGGACGTATGTGGATAATCCCTCTCTGGATACAAGAATAACGAGAAGCCGAGAGAGCAAATGAAACTGGAGAATCATTCCACTCTCACACACACACACACAGTACTTTTGGTTCTATTTTGCTCTTTTTCATCAGATTGATATCACAGCTGCGGTGTGTGAGCACTGAGACTCTACACAGCAGAGTTTTCCTAATAAAGCTGTATTAATGTCAGTAATGACACGCTCTAGTATACACTATAAAACCTCTGCAAAAACAAACCGGTGGCCTGATTGGAACTCTTGGCCGCGTCGGCTTTTTATCTGACTGACTCGGCTGCTAAAGCGAGTAGAATCTCGGCTGCCAGGAAAGTGTGTGACTTCACTGCCGGCGGTGTTAGCTAGGAGCAGCTGGCCAGCACACACTTTTCCACGACACGCTATCTCTTCACCCGGCCTTTTCAGAGCTTCAGTGATTTACAGTTAGTAATAAAACAAGATGAAATGCGCCGGTGTGATTTTGTAAACAGTTGTCGTGTGATTTATGGACACGTTCACACACACACACCAGTTTGTTTATACGCTATTGTGTATTATATGCATAAAAGCTTCTACAGAAAACAGACGTTTGTACTCACTTTGTTCACATTATTACAAACGCGTCAAATGTTGTGTTGCTGCCCCGTGTGCGCTTTACCTTGTCCGAAGCGTCCGGTTTTGTGGACCTCTCGTGCGCCGCGGAATCCCAGCATCCTGCACACCACATCTCCGTCCTTCTTATCCCACACATCGTCACACACCGTCCCCCAGCGGCCCTCGTGATACACCTCCACCCGGCCTTCGTGTGCCGCTGAGCCATTCACCAAACGCACCAGAACGTTCTCCACTGCAACACACACACACAGTGCTGTCTGATGAAACACACAATAAATTCTCATGAGTCAACACTAAAAACAATCTTAATCAGAACTACATAAACACATGTACATATGCATAACTTCTGAAATCTAGACACACGTGGCAGACAGGTGTTTCACTCCGACCTTGCACAAGGAAGCAATTTCTTCACCAATTCAGCCTTCATTTTATTACTACTATTATATATCTGTGTCTCTGAAATTGCTGTTGGAACATTTCTGAAGTATTTTGAAGGTTCTGGTTGGCTTCAAATCACAGCTGTGGGTTTCTACTAGCCTAGATTCTGCTCTTCATTTCCTCCTACTTTAGTTTTCCTGACTTTCAATGTCCCTTTTGGTGTCTCCTTGTGCACTAAGATGGATGGATGGATGGATGAAGCAACGATGTAGCGGTTGTTGGGTTCGGGCAGAATTTTTCTCAAGCGACGATTTAAAAATGACTGCTGTGGCTTGGATCACTTAAAAGTTTCATGCCTGAATAAAGCTCTCCAAAGAGGTCGAGGTGGCAAAAGAAAGTGAATAATAAAGCCAAGATTTTCAGCTCCTGAAGTTGGTTTTAGACTGCGTGATTTCAGCGATCTTATATATTAGGCCAGTGAAATGTTTGCTGAATCTTAAAACATTCTGTGCCGTTAAAATGCCAGATTATAAAAGGACAAAGATAAGGAGATTTGGTTTTGTTTTATTTTGGATCAGTTCCCCTACAGTACAGATACTTAAAAACCAAACTTAAGTACAGTACCAAATGAAAACCCTCTGCCCTTTGGTAGAACATGCAGTATTGTCTGTGTGACCTGAAATAAACCAGGTTGTTTGACTGAAAGCATCAGATTCCTTCTCATGTTTGTAAAAAATTGCCGCTCTGAGATCTGTGCAATGTTTATTTGTCTAAGGAATTTTACTTTGAAAGTAAAAGCTAGTCCAGCTGTGCCACATTAGCCTTGATCTCTTCCTCAAGGATTTAGAGTCGGCTTTAAGTCCATCGGATGAGATATATTATTACTGTACCATGGTATCATTACCGTCCCTTCAGAGATTAGCGCTAAAACAGAGTCCACGTACGAGGCCGAGCGGAAATGGCTGTAATCTCCGCGAGGCTTTGTTTACACAAACACGAAATTAATAAAGAAGGACGCGGGATGGTCGAGCGTGGTGGCCCGCGTGCTGAGAGCTGGACGGACATCTCCTAAATGCGTAACAGATGCTGCGTGATTCTGGGAAGCAGAACTTTCTCTGTTCTTCTGATTAAAACAGCATGTGACACAAGAACTCGGATAGATAATTAGAATTCAAACGTCGGCCATTGAACTGGAATGAAATGTGTGTACGTTGAAATATTTATGTTAATATTTTCCAGAATTTTCTGTTTTGATGCAGCCACACTTATCAAAACATAATGCTAGCCAGACCATGTTGCGTCTTTTTCATTGCAAAATCAGGATATAAACACTTTCCAGAAAGCATCGAGCAGCTGAGTGCTTGATAATCCGCTGAGATAAAGGCATAAAAGCATCAAAACCCTGTGCATCGCTACACATCGCTCCTATCTTATCCGAAATCATCTAAAATATTTAGAAAGCTGGGTCTGGGAACGATAGTCTATTTGGCTGAACCTAGGACTTGAATGCAAGCCAAACCCTGCTAAAGCACACATGCACAAACACTACGAGTATGTTATTAGCAGAGATGCTCTCTCTCTCTCCTGCTGTGAAGCACATGGTCTATTATATGAAACAGTTATAGACCAGACCCTCAGCAGGGGAAAAACACATAGGAAATGAAAATTGTAGCACCACCATATTTAGGAGCAAACTTGTCCGACTGCAGTGACAAATGTGCAGTCTGAAACTCTGAATATGAACTCCATGCTCTACTACTCGCATTATTCACAGATTAAAGCTATTCGATACAACCGTCTGGAAGCTGTCCAATTTATTAAAGACCTGCAAATGTAGAACTATAAAATCAGTTATCTCTCGGTTTTGCACACAACCATTTCCAGGAACTAGAAAAATTGGCCTCAAACTGACTCCGTTCGACTCAGAGTGACCTGTCTTCTTTACCTCTAGAGGGGTGCTTGTATCAGGTGACATGGAGACAATCTACATCTGCTCCACACTTGCGCTCTCTCTCTCTCCATCTCCCTCTCTCCATCAGTGTCCCACAAAGCTCAGTGCTCGGTCCCCTTGTCTTTCTTCTCACTATATCCTCTCTTTACAAGGTAATCCTTCCCAAAACTGTCTCCACTCATCTCGAATTGGACACCAGCTCATCTTCAGTATAATCCTCATTAGTGCATGCTTATATTTTTATTTTTTATGTCTTGTGAAGACGTGATCACTACTTCTTAAATTGATTCATCTGTATATCATGGGGTGGCTGGTGGAATAGTGTTGATGCCCCCCATGTCTATGATTCCTGATCTGATCCTGAACCTGGGTTACTGTCTGTCCAGAGTTTTGGATGTTCTCCTTCAGTTTTCCAGTTGCCCACCAACCTCTCCAAAACATGACAGTAGACTTTGCTGCACTAAATTGCCTCCATGTGTGGATGCTGCCCTGAAAATGGACTGGACACATTCCCATTTCATGCTCAGTGTTCATGCTTCTGAACTCCAGGCCAGATAAAATGCTTACTGAAGACGGTGAATGAATGAATGTCACTGGATAATCCTTTATTATCCTTCACACGTTTCAAAAACCTTACTTGGACATGCAGATTAATTTTCTAACACAATAAGAGGATCTGACCAGGAGGCCACTCAGGTTCTGTTCAGTCTCTTGTTATCCCAAGACTTGCTCCTGACTTGTACACCTTTCCACGTTTTCTATTTCTGATTGCTGTGTACACTATGCTACAGCTTTTGTTGTTGCCCCCCCCCCTCATTGTTGTGTGGGCCTGATATCAGCTTTTGTTGGTGGTTGAGGCATTTTTTTTCCTGGTCACTGATGACATACGGCAAGCTTGAGCTTAAGCAGTAGATTTTTTTTTCAGGCCTGTGATCCAGCTGGCCTGATATCCGAGTCAAGGACGATGCTTGATTGCTCTCGCCATGCGTGTGCTCTGCTTCGTGTTACTGTCTCTTGGTTCCACAAGTTCAGTCTTTGTTTTTGTTGGTAGCAAGGGATGTAGTTCTGCTCAGGACCTCTGGCTTTTTGTTCACACCAATTGTTAGCAACGTTCTTTACGCCTCAGTCCACCATGGTGTTCGAGTTCTGACACACTGTGGCCAGCAAGACCATGATGACATGAGCACAGCCTCGAAAGGATTGTGTTTGGTACTTGTTCTTATGAAGTGATTCTAAAGCGACTTGAAGGCACCATTGCAAATTGCAGAAGAACGTTTTATATATATATATATATATAACAAAAACAAAACAGTGCAATAATCATCATGGCAACTCAGCACTTATTTGATTAATAGTAGGAAAATGGCTGCTGAGTATCTTAAACAAGCGTTTTCTTGCCTAGATTCCATTACAACATCTCTGTTTATCCAGATCAGACATCTGCCTGGAAAACAAGGCATCGATTCTCTCTCTGTTGCTAAGATTCTGCAGAAACGACTTAAACTCATCTCAGTTTAGGGCGAGTGCTCATCATGTGATCACTGCCAAAACAACCACAGAACATTAGCTTAATTGCTAATACTAACCATCCAGCTAACGTAAAACAACTGCCCTTGTAGTGGTTCAAAGCTGTGGAACTGTTTTCTCCAAGTTTCTATGCAGAAACTGAGCCTGCAGGCTCAGGGTTTGATTTGGTTTTTATCAAAGAGCGCTTAAAACGCTTTAGTTAAGGAATGGGGCAAACATGCTGAGTGGAAATAAATGCCTTTCTCTTTCAAAGAGGCCATGGAGGCTTGTTTTCGTTTGGTTCTAAAGAATGATTAAATGTCTTAGTGGATGAAATCATAACTGATTTCATCCACTGTACAGGACATGTGGAACCATGCCTACAGCTCCACACCAGGAACTTCTACTGGAAAACGGGAACTTCAGGTATGGTTTTACCAGAGGAACCAGAACTGATATGAATTCCTGGGTTGTACTTCCAGAAACACATTTTAGTTCCTGCACCACCATCTGCACTCTTACACCAGGAACTAAAACTTAGGAACTTCAGGCATGGTTTTACTGGAGTTGTACATTAACAATTTATTTTTGTTGTTGTTCCTGATCCACTACCGAAAAATCAGGAACCATTTCCAAAACTCAAGAACACGGAAGCCACCAGAGGAACCAGGGCTGATTTTTGATTCCTGGATTCCTGGACTCCTTACCGAAAAACGTTTTAAGTTCCTGCACCAGGAACATCAGGCATGGTTTTACCAGAGGAACCAGAACTGATTTCAATCTATGGTTTGTAGTCCATGTTCAACATTAATTAAGGTAGAAGTACTTTTTCCGAGGACTAGAATAAAGTCAAAATAACAACCTCTCATGTTTATCTTATTTAGAACCTAGACACCAGGAACCTTTACTGGAACTCTACTGTGTGACTACTGTGTATACTTGTATATATTTACTGTTCATTGCAGCAAGAACATACTGTTTACAATCGAGAAAAACAGTTTATAAGAAGAGAAATGGACGATGACGGAGAAACAGAGCTCAGAAATATGACACTCGCCCACATTATTTCAGACACACACTCTGATTTTTACTTAACAAACTAGAATTCATGAACCAGCCTGCTATAAACCATGGTCCAAAAAATAATAATAATAATAATAATAATCATAATTTTCAAGAGGGATGATGTGGGTGAGATTAACCTTTTAATCTACAGCTAGATATTAGATTTTTTATACAGCTTTCAGTAATAGTGCCACCATCAGATTGTTTAATAGGATTTACTATGAAACAACATCCCATTGTTGATTGTTTTCCTGTAACAGCATAACCCCAATAGTTTTATTCCTTAAATACTCTTGTATTGTCCGTGAACACCACCACTGCCAGCCGTGAGAAATGAAGTTAAATTGAGCCGAGTTCATCACGTCTTGGTAGGTCTCCATAATACGCACTTTAATTGTTTTGTAACCCACATTTCCAGGTGGGCGATGGTTTATTTCATGTCTTGTACACATCCTTGATGCACTCTGTTCGCCGTCCTACTCACACACTTACTGTAAACACACCACCATCGCGCACACACATCTGCACTTGCACTCCTAAACTTCTGAAACCAATTCAAGGGCAACAGTAAATAAACAGACAAACCACCCTCTCTGATCCACCAGACGATGTCGTAACAGAAGGAAATCAGATAATCTGTTTCACCTGCTCCACTTGGTCTAAACGCTCTCTCAGTCTCAGTGAATTCTAACCTCATCTAATGATGGCACCCAGAATAACTATATAAAGGTCGGGTTAATGGAACTATGGACCATTTTCCAGAAATCGGTTCTTCCTCTCAGAAGAACCGAATCTGATTTCAACACCTGAGTAGCTCCAGTTTGGTGTCCAACATTTCTATGTTGGGAAAAACCTTGCAAGTTCAGAATTGAGAAGTAGACCCGATTTCCATGATCTGAACGAAAAACCGAGAAAGACCGACTTGCAGAGCAATACTGAATACAAGGGACTTTCTCCCTATGTAAACATTCGTAGATTCTGGCCTTTAGTGTAAACGTGTGAAACCACCAAGTATCCATTTGTCATCTTCCCTAATGATATCAAGCTGCACTAAAGAAAATATTGATTCTGGTTACCCAAAATGGCCACCCCCATAACATTCAGTGTTCTGCTACACCGTGAAGTTTCGCTCATGTTTATAGACCACAGATTAAGAACTGGAAGTGGTTTAAAGCAGAAATTTACAGACAAGACTGTGTAAAATAAACACCCATTAACATGCTAGCAATGTTAGCCTTGTAGCCCGAGGGCAAAAGTACTGAAGAAAACTCAAATGGTAATGAATCCCACAGTCCTGCTGTGTGCTGACTGAAGAATGAGTGTCGGCCCACAGATGCAGAGCTTCGGTCGAACAAAGCTTTCTGAAAGAAAGAGGAGCGTGGAGAATTTAAAGCACGCGTTTGATCACCGAGCTTCCCTCAAACATGTTCTGTGTAGGAACTGCAGCGGCTGTCCCGAGATCAGTTTTCCAGAAAAGAACGGCATCTATTTATCGTTCATACCCAATAATGCCAACCAGGTACTCCACCTGCAGGTTTCCAAGACATATTTCCACTGCAGGAATCAGGAACCTTCCATAACTCAGGAAGTTTCCATCAGAGCAACCAGGGTTGATTTAAATTCTTAGCTGTAAGTTCCAGAAAACTGTTTAGTTCCTGCTCCACTGCTGGAGTTCAGGAGCTTTAGGCATGCTTCCACCAGATTAACCACAGTGGAAAAAAACTTTTAGTTCCTGCTCTACTGCTGGAGTTCAGGAGCTTTAGGCATGTTTGCACTAAGGGAAAGTTTGCCTCCTTGACATATTTCCATGGCAGGAATCAGGAAACTTGTCCAGAACCCAGGAAATTAAGGCATGTGTCTATCAGAGGAACCAGGGCCAATTTAAATGTTTAACTATTAGGTCCAGAAAACCTTTTAGTTCCTGCTCCACTTCTGGAGTTCAGGAACCTTGTCCAGAACCCAGGAAATGAAGGCATGTTTCCATCAGAGGAACCAGGGCCGACTTTATTTTTTAGCTATTAGTTCCAGAAAACAGTTTAGTTCCTGCTCCACTGCCGGAGTTCAGGAGCTTCAGGCATGCTTCCACCAGAGGAACCAGGATGAAAAAATGATGAACCTGCTGTTGGGATCAGGATTTCTGGACATGTTTCCACTAAGGGAATCAAGAGGGAATACATTTTTTTTTGTTTGTAATTCCAAAGAAAACATATTAGTTCCTGCTCTACTGCTGGAAATCACTAACCTTTTCCAGAATTCCATCAGAGGCACCAGGTCTAATATTTATTTCTGGTTTGTGGTTCCAGAAAACGTTTTGGTTCCCTGTTTCACGTCAGGATATGAGGAACCTTTTCCAGAACCCATGACCTTGAGGCATGTTTCAATGGGACCAGGAACGATTTTTGTTTCTGGGTTGAAATTACGTTAAAAAAAGTTAGTTAGTAGGAACTTTAGGCCTGTTTCCAACCAGGGTGGATATTGATTTTTAGTTCCAGAAAACTCCAAAGTTGGTAATTATTCTGAGGACCAGGAGCTTGCAGAGTGGAATATTGCTTATCAGTTATAAAAACAAACCCTTTTGTGTTTTATAACCTGTTATCAGTAATATTTGTTTTAAATCAAGGGCAGTATGATGTAACTAACAAAGCGAGATATCATCTCAAACTCCTCTGTGTTTATCGTCTTGCCATAACTTTGCCACTGGTATGGATATTTTATATGGTTATTTTCAGTTGGTATAGATCCAGCACAGGAACTCACTTGCCCTCTTTCACATTTGGTTCGGGTAAATGTTTTAAAAGTGGAGATAAGAGCTCCTACCTGTCTTGCCTCCTAGGTCTCCTCGGTCCCCCTTCTCTCCTTTGAGTCCCCGTTCTCCTCTCTGGCCTGAAATAGATAAAGCAATTGTTTTAGTCTTGTAGTTTGTTCCGTTGTGTACTGGGATTATTAGAAAAGAAACTTGAGCTAACAGCTATTGGAGAAAGCAACAGTTTGCAGCAAAACCACCCCAAACTTCTGCCTTTCATGTAGAACTTCCCTCTTGGAAAAAAGGTGCATCAAGGGTTCTTCGGATCGTCAAAAATTCCAGCCTTTCAGACAAGTTCTACTTAGAAACCTCTCAACAGAAACCCTCTGCTGAAGTTTAAATTTACTTCACAGTAACTTTAAAAGGTTCCTCGAGAGGAACAATCCAAAGAACCTTAGACATTTTCCCCCTAGAGAGTGCAGATTTCTCTTGGCTACATTCCTCTGAAGTAAAACTGCCTTCACGCTCTGGGTCTTATTTTCCTGAAACTGTCAGCATGTGTCACTTATAATCCTACACTTAATCCTGCTGCGGTTTTTGGATATAGTTGAGGTTGGACACTTCTAAGGTTGAAATTCACAGTGTGATGTCAAGTGCTTATTTTTTACCTCCTGTCCAGTTTGATCAGGTTGGTGGCCAAGAACAAGACAACCGTGGAGGATAAAGTGTCTGCAAAAAATGACTAGTTTCTGAGCCAATGTGAGGGAAACTCAACAATCAAAAATATTGTCAACATCCCACCATCTTGTATGGTTCACCTGTATGGAATCGTGTAACGTCATCACCAGAGTTACACCAATCACAAATCCAATCTCGAGAGCATGCTATTATATATACATCTGTAATTATAAATGTACCGCTAGTCAGAACGGATTCTAGCTATGAGTGGTGTTTGTTGTTATGGTTACAGTCTGTGATCTGCTTTTTTTGATCATATCAGCAACAAAGTTGCTCCGATATATTTTCTGTTAAATAAATAAAT
>JAOVYU010000031.1:1986738-2002233 GCA_025674565.1 Synodontis membranacea
CTGCTCGCTCTCAGCATGTAGAACTGACAGCTCCGAACACGGTCCATCTGCTCTTCCTCACTTGGCTCTAATTGCTGCTAGACGTCCAGCGGAAGATCAGACAGGAGACGGCGATGCGCTGTCCAAACATGCCTCGTGTCATCTTTTCCGTGACACGCCCGAGCAGCGAGTGTAAGCAAGCGAGACTGGGCTGCATTTTAACGGATTTGCTGAAGACGGTGAACTGGCAGCTCGAACGTTCCCATCTCTCAGCACCTCATTTCAGTTTAATGGAGAGTGAACGATCATACTTACACCACAGAGCTTCATGTAGTCGCCTAGGCTGCGTGGCTTGAGCTTAAACAAGAAATACGAACACTGTTTTTAAAGAGATGTTGTTGCATGATTCTGTATACCGGGTTACTTTTTACTTTTTAAACTCCATAACATCTGATAGATCCAGACTTACATTCTAATCATTATTTAGTAAGTACCTCTACCCTTCTCCGTACGCATGAGCTCACGGATGTGATTAACTAGTGTCACTATGATTGACAGGGGAGAGAAAATACCACCGACCCTCCCACTCATAGATACCATGGCCAGTTTTTGCTTCCTTGAGCTCTTCTGTTCACTCAGGAATAAGTCCAAGTTAGATTCTAATGCCAGCAGCCATTCAGAAAAAAAAAAAAATCCCTGCGACCCTGTGAAGTGTCAGGCATTTTGTGCATTATGTGAAATGAACATTACGTCCCATTTTCCCGCAAGGTCGAAAAGTGTTTCAGCGAGCAACTTTCCCCAGTTCGACCGAGGAGCTAGCCTAGCATAGCCGTTAGCATAGCCGCTAGCACAGGCCAGCCGCTACGTGCCTAATGAACCAGTGGAAAAAAGGAATGGGGAGAAAATGAGATTTACACTCCAAGACACACACGCGTACAAAGTCTTTACACACTGCTCGTTCAGGCTGTTCACACAATTCTGAATTACAGACTCGCTCACTCAAACGCTTTCTTTTCCCGAACAATCATTACCGTTACTTTGTAGTGAATAAATAAATACAGCGTAATGAATAGACAGTGTAAACACTCCGATGGTACCATTTATGCCACAGTGCTTAATTTTGATTGGTCATAAGCTTAATTAACCGGATAATGAACTTACACTAATGTAGGAACATTACAAGAGAACAACTTGTTTATAGCTGCTATAAATGAAGCGATAACAGGAAATAACTTGCTCTGTGGACCTTCCCCAACATTAAATGCCGCTATAATCGGATGAAATGTATGATGTGTTGTTCATCAATAGGGCAAATCGTGTGCTGCTGAAGAAAAATGTGGTTAAAATGGCACCAATTAATCACACAACCCTGATTATTTTTGCCATAAATGTGCCGTGTTTGGTTTACATTCGAATTTATTTTATAGTCTATGGTATAACTAATGATAAGTATATATATAAGCACACCACTATTTTCAGCTACAAAGTCCTCAGTGTCCTTAAAGACGTCATTAAAGTCTTGGGTAACGCACTGGTTTAAAGTTTTCCCTTATTGAATTCTCATTGCATTGTACTGCAATTAAAAGAAAAACAACAAGAAACTTCATGCATTCAATATCTTGCATGAACTGAAAACTCTGTGTACTGATCGATAGAACTGATAAAGATTTGAGGCTCCACAGACCAGTTACACCAGTTACACAGTAAACCTCTAGATGGCATCATCAGCTCCCAGATCACAGCACTGACACCAATCATATTATTTTTCACTCCAGATCATGAGCATATTCCTGAAAGCAGACTGCTTTAATGCATCTTTTAGCATTTCTCAGGGATTTAACCAGAGATGGTTATTAATAGTGTTATTAATACTATACTGAAAATATTCTTTAAAAAAAAAACACAATCATTTATATGTATTTTATCTATAAAAAAAAATGGAAATGAAATCATTAGTGTGGTCATGATAAAAAAAAAGGGACAGAAATCAGGACAGAAATAATAATAAAAATAAAACCTGCATGTATTAATCAGAAGACACTAATGATGTTCCTAACAATGTTAGCATGCTCAGATTTGCAGATAAGTAAAGATGAAAATAGCACAAAAAGGATGGAATCTTAATGGCATCTATTGTCAAGGCAAAGAAGCAAAGCAATATTTTTTCGAGGAGATGTTGTACTGTACATGTAGCATCATCTTGTGTAGTCTGTAGAGTCAAAGAAGTGCTAAGAATATCTAGGTAGCTAAATAAGGAATAAAACACCTGCGGAATTGCTGTTACAGGAAAATAATCAATAACATGGTGGCATGATGAAGCCAGATCCAATGCAGAGTTATTTTTACAACTATAACATTTTATTCAATTTATTTATCAAACTGCTATTTACTAGCAATAACATGTTTTATTTATTCAATAAAATCATATGATACTTTATATCCATTTTTAGTTACATTTAATGTTGTGAAATGTCCATTAATCTTAACCTAACATTAACCCTAACTTTAATTCCTGTTATAATAAAAAAAGTTACATATACATTGTACACAAATAATGTACAACCATTGTTTGTATACATTCAATCGAATTAAAACACACAAAAAACACAACCTCCGTCCTGAAGACTTTCTCATGGTGGAAAAATATAAATTGCTAACACTAAAGTTTCTTTACAGAAATCTTCATCATATCAATGATTATACCCAGAGATGGAAAGTAATGAAGTACAAATACTTTGTTACTGTATTTAAGTAGAATTTTCGGGTATCTGTACTTTACTTCACTACTTTGTGTGGCTACTTTCTACTTTTACTTCTTACATTTTAGCATGAGTATCTGTACTTTCTACTCCCTACATTTTCAAATCAGGGTTGTTACATTTCACCCCCCCTCACCCCTGTCCATCCGTCCGCTCTGAGAATAATACTTGCACCGATCACCCCCCCATCCTCTCCGGGAATAATACTTGCTCTGATCACTCCGGGCTCAGGATTACTTTATTCTTTTGTACTTTAAGTATGTTTTGGAGCCTGTACTTTTTACTTTTACTTTCAATACATCTACTAGTATTTTTAAACCAAGGTATCTATACTTTTATTTGAGTAAAGAATGTGTTTACTTTTGACACCTCTGATTATACCTTTTTGCTTTTGTTGTTAACTAACAAGACTTTTCAAAAAAAAAAAAAATAAATCTGTGTATTAGCATTCTTGGACACCAAGACTTTTTTTTTTTTCTCACAGACAGCACTACAGTCAGAGCTGCTGTTATAGAAAATGATCAAGACCTTCTGACCAATCAAATTTGAGAATTCAACTGTTGCACTGTTGCATAAACTGACGTAGTATAATATTTACCTTTTTTTTTTTTTTTTTAGCCTGTGGATTCAATTAAAAACTATTAAACCACCAAGTATTTAAAAGTTCATTAGTATACAAAAAAAAAACCCCTAATATAAATACTATCAATTTAAAAAGTGGTTAAATGTAAAACAAATAGACGATCCATTTTAGCAATATCTTTTTTTTTTTTTTTTTGGAAGTGTGAAGTTTGAAGGTTTTATAAAAAAAAAATACCTTAATCGTACCTTTTTACACATTTTAATTAAAATAAAAATGTGTAATGGTACCTATACAGCATCATCTTTTATTACTAAATGTAAAAAATGTTTGTTTTATATTTAAAAAAAAGTGGTTTTTAGTGGTGTCGTTTTGAACCATTTGGCCTTCCATAGCGAGGTTTTTGTCCCGATTGGCGCACCATAGCGTTTCTCCTCAGATGATGCTGAGGCAGTTTCGCTCGCGCTCAGAGTCAGACTCGGCTTCATCCGCGCGCTCATGTCACTGAGGCGGACAAACGTGTGAACGCGCTGTCGCGTGTCAATAAAACAAGAACCAGGAGGATACGGAGAGTTTTAACGTCATTTCTTTTTATTTTTTATTTGTTTAAACACGGGATTAAGAACGGGACCGCGCAGTGACACTGAGGAAAGCGGGATGCTCAGGTGTCGGCGCCGTTAAACAAACTTTCTGGATGAAAGTGTTCAGCACGCGCCAAAGAGCGCGCGCGGGCACTGGAATCACAGACCTGACAGAGACTTCCGGTGAAGCTGACAGGAATTTTGGCGGGAAATAAAAAAAAATAATAAAAAGAATTAAATAAACACTCAGCATGAAAGACCCAAGTTTGATTCAAGATGACTCTAAATGAAGTTTTAGTTTATCATTCTTGTCAAGATGGTTGGTTTAATCAAATCTGGATCATTTTGAGTAAAAAAACAAAGCCTTAAGCATTTTTAAACTTCTACAGTAACTTGTCTGTTTCTGAAGTGAATTCATAATTTTATTGCTCTTTCAGAACTGGGAAGAGTTTGGATATCAGTGAAGAAGGTAAACTGATGTCATGTAGACAGCAAAAACAGCAGGACCTGGTTATTAGGTTAGTTCTTCATCCTGGTAAGAATGAATGAGTGTATTTGACTGTCTAGGTTTTGAAAATGTGTTAAATCAGAGCACCGGATTAGATGTGCTGTGGTGTTTGATCGGATGTATGGAAAGTGTCACGCTTTTGGGTTTGATGTTTGGGATCGATATCAACAAAGCGACCCGAGGACACATCTTTCGTTTTTTTTACCCGTTAAGTGACCCAAATGTCTTGGGAATGTGAATGGAGTTCTGTCTGGATTATAACGCTGCTCGAGTTACCGCTTCTTCCCTCAGGGAATAATATTTTCTGTCAGAAATATCAGTCTGACTGACTTCATGAAGAAAAATGCTCCTTCTTGCTCTAAATGACGCATGGATCTTCTCAGCCGGAACTGAAGGTTGGTTAACGTCATGTGCGCTCGAACAGGTGCGCCACCGCCACCGCCACCGCCGCCACCGCCACCGCTGCCCAACTTTCTCTGTGCTTTCTGAGAATTTCACACACCGTTTCATGCAATTTCCATCACCTTTGTTACTGTGTCACTTCTCAGCTGCAAGCCGCAAACGGGATATTTCACCATGCAGGTTTATTTCACGCATGAGCTGAAATTTTGTTGCTTTATCCTTTTCGTAATTTCCATAAAAACGCATTTCATCTGATGCTATTCTCAGAAAGTACAGTAAATCACTCTTGATGTGTCAAAGCATATCATGAAGTCTCCATACAGCATATCCTGTGATGAATTAGCACCTATGCTGAATTTTTAAGTGAAGCTGTTCGCTAATAAAGCACTATAGAGCTTAACTCTATGCTGTAAGTTTTATTTCAGCACTAATGGTAATAATTCAGCACAGGGATTTCTGCTCTGTATTTTTGCATAAATGTTCAGAATTCAGAACCGTGCACGGAGATAATCTTTTCAACATATATGATTTTGTTTCCTTTGTGTACTTAATTTAGCCTTTCTTGGATATAGGCTAATCTGTATGTGTGTGCGTCTGCTCACAGTGGCCCATACGCTGGCGCTATGCTCTAGCGCCAATATGAGAGTCTTCGTGGCGCGTTGAGCTTCTCCGTGCCAGTCCACATGCAGGCCAAGAAGCGCTATGTGCTAGCATTGGCGGCAGCTTGCGCCATGCTGCTCGCCTACATCTGCACCCTACACACCACCGAGCTCCAGACACAAAGTGACGAGCCGCGCTTTCATGCCCTTCTTCAGCATGCCGGACAGCCATACCTGTATCTGGAGGAAGTGGAACCAGAAGAGTACGGACCGCTGGTACTGCTGCGGCGTGAGATCCAAAACAACATGTACAAGAGCCGGCGTTGTCGCATGGACACATGCTTTGATTTCGGTCGGTGTCAGGGTGCCTTCCGTGTCTATGTATACCCACCGGGCACAAGCACGGTCACAGGAATTTCCGAGAATTACCGGAAAGTTCTGGCAGCCATCGAGGACTCACGCTTCTACACGAGTGATCCAAGTGAGGCGTGCCTTTTCGTGCTCAGTGTGGACACGCTGGACCGGGACAGGCTCTCACCGCAATATGTGCAGGATGTTAGAACTCAGATCCAGAACCTTCCACTGTGGAATGATGGCAGGAACCACCTGATTTTTAACCTGTACTCTGGGACATGGCCTGATTATGCTGAGGATTTGGGTTTTGATGTAGGTCAGGCCATGCTGGCCAAAGCCAGTGTCGATGTGCAGAACTTCAGGCCCGGTTTTGACGTGTCCATACCTCTTTTTTCCAAAGACCACCCCCAGAAAGGTGGCGAGAAAGGTTATTTGACCTCCAACAATGTCCCGCCTGCACGGAAATACCTTTTGGTGTTCAAGGGGAAGAGGTACCTAACAGGAATTGGTTCAGAAACCAGGAATGCTTTGTATCACATACATAATGCGGAAGATATGATTTTGTTGACCACCTGCAAGCACGGGAAAGACTGGGAGAAGCACAAAGATGCCAGGTGTGACCAGGACAATGAAGAATACTCAAAGTAAGTCCACTACATTTATCACCCCGCTGTTGGTCCTAGCCTGGTTGCCAAGGTTGATCATTTTTCCTTCACTGAGTGTCGCATGAAACGATGAACAAATGTTTGCAGTCTTCACGCTGCAATTGTGTTCATGAAATATCAGCTGTATCTCTTTGTTAGCATGAGAGAGGAATGACGTGTCAGTTGGCTGTCATGGAAAAAGACCTTGGATGGTAATGAGTGTTTCGTCACAGAGTTGGCAAAAATGATGAGCAACAGGGAAGCCAGGCTAGGGAAAAAGAAATAGTACAAACGATGGAACATGGTTTCAGCCGAAATGATTGCTGTGATTTATAAGATGCAGCAATAACAAGGGATGCCTCAATTTAGGCAAAATATGTTTACACTTGTTCACACAACCCTGCCTTTTCGTGGCTCAAAAGCTTTGTCTTGGTGTTTTCTGCCCTCGTGTAACTCTGAGAAAGCTTCAGCTGTTAACTGAACATTGTGTGTCAGCATCAAAGCTAAATTGAGACACATTGCTTTTGTTGAGCCTTAAAAAACACATTCTCTCACACATACGCAGACACTCAAAGGCGAGTACCATAATCTCAGTAATCCATTGCGGATGAGTGGAATGGTGTGTTTGCTTTAGTGCCCCATGGGAAGAGTTGGCCTTCATTGTCCTGGGCTCTTCACATTACATGTGTGTCACAGGCTTTTCTCACTCGTGCTTTGTTACAGAATGTGTTAGAAAAGCCCGTTCCCACCCAGAGATTGTCCACCTCCCAGTATTTCTTAGTCTTCCTGGACTAAAGGGGTTGTAAAGTCTTGTATAAATCAGTATGGTGTTATTATACCAAGCAACACCCATATCAGTTCACTAATTTCTAGCTAATCTTGTACCTAAACAAGAGTCTAATTTTTTTTCTTAACAGCTCTTTTAGATGGTCAAGCTTACTAAAGGAGTTCTGAATAGGACACTTTGTAACCAGGGGAAAAAAATGCAGAATTCTTCATAGAATTGTTAAGCATGTAGTAATGTAATTAGGAACAATTGAAGCTCTCCATCAATTCCCAAAGGCATATTAGTGCCCAGAAGATAGTCACGGCTAGTTTGGGATCCATCCTGAGCTAAATTTTTGAGCAATGATAAAGATACGTGCTAGAGCTATAATACGTGCTAGAGCTATAATTTGTTACCATTTTAAATAAATATATGCAGTTGCTATGAGGCATGAAAATACCTGCTCCTGTTGAAGGAGCCCAATAGCAAATTTGGAAGGAGCCCAATATTTACAATTATTTAAATTATTTTAATATTTACTATTAACAATTATGTAAGGGAAACAGAAGTGTTCTATCAAATTCCTAAACCTTTGTAGTTAAGGATTTTTCATTTAGGTGAAGGACTTAAAGTTACTGTAAACAGAGATTTATCTTACAGCTGTGTTAGTATACTTCTAGTAAACTTTAGGACAAATAAATATGACTAATAAGAGTCACAGAATCAGATCTAGATTTTATTTACAATCAAACAAAAAAAGTCACAGAATTTCTTAGTTCACTCATTTTTTATGCATTTCACATAAAGGTTAGTACAGGGTGTTCATATACAGTGTAATTATTCACTCCTTGTGAACATTTCCAGATTTTGTCGTGTTACAGCTTAGAACTGACATGTCAAAAATCTACACAGCATATAATATTTAAATGAGGGAAAAAAATCTAATATTAAACATTTAACAAAACATAAAATATAAAGCAACATTTTCACATTCATTGCTTTAAAGCCTCTAATTTAGCTGCCTTTGGAAGTCACATATTTAGTTGATTGGAGTCCGAGTGCAAGTGTCACATGGTCGCAATATTAATTCACCTTAATTGTTTGTTAGAGAACATACCTAAGGAGCTACCAAGACAAGTTCAGGACAGAGTTCTGGAAAAGTGTCTGTTAAAGTTTGGTTATAAAAACATCCTAAATCTGAACACCATTTAGTCTGTTTTTTTTTTCTTTCAATTTAAAAAAAGGAAAGAATTATGCCACTGAGACTATTCAGCCCAAACCATCACTAAAAATCTGGTTCTGGGTAAAGAAGGGGATTAGTCAGAAAATGAACCACAGTTATCTCAGAAGGAACTGGAAAGATCCACAGCTCCTATTGAAGAAGCTGTTAACAGTACAACCAGAGCCTGGGCACTTCACAAAGCTAGGCTTTATGGAAGCACGGTGAGACGTATGAAGTTTGTTTTCCAAATGGTGTTTTAGAAACCGTGGGAAACCTTGACACAAGGTTTGGCAGAAACAGAAGAGCATCCTTGCAGTGAAGCATGGTGGTGGTAGCATCATGCTGAGGGTTACCCTTGGCCTGTTTCTCTGTCTAAAGCTCTCTTTGCCAGGTCACTGATTTTTGTTGGATGGCTTCTAGGCAGAGTTGCAAAAACACTGTATAATAAAGAAATTATTTTATTTTAGTTTAGTTTAGTTTAGTTTTATTATACCTTAAAAAGTTATGAAAAGTCCTGATGGAAGTCCTGAATTGGACACAATCATGCGTAAATCACAGACGGCGGTGATAAGCGAGTTAGCATCAGATGATCATTTCAATTAACCCAGAGTTTTCTTGCTCCATGCCCTGGACAATAAGCACATAAATAACCCTCATTTTGTATTAGAGGGCTATAAGCATGCTCTAATAGGGGAATACTCATCTGTAGTTTAAGTGGAGTAATATATGATCCGCTAGCCGGCAAATTAAAGCCTGAGGTCTTGGCCAGCACACACTTACAGTTTAAATAAATTGGAAAGGATTTCAAAGTGGCGGTGCGGTCAATAATTGGCGCTCTGTTAAATTAAGTAGGAGCTCAGAGCCAGAGGAAGAGAGCATTCCTTAAACACACACACACACACTCACGCACACTTCCCACTGTGCCGAGGTGGATTAAAAATGAGCCTCGCATAATTCTGCCACGACAGCCCAGGCTGGGCACGGCACGCACACTCTCTCATAGTCGATGCTTGATTTTATTATCGAGTGACTCCGAGTCAATGAGAGGCCCGATTCAGAATGCTGTCAGATGTCTTTGTCAGTTTCCTGTTCATTTGCGCCTGCGGGAGAAACGAAGGAGAGACGGATGGAGGGATGAAGGAAGGAGGCAGAAAAGGGAGCCCTGCTGATAAGATGTATCGGCTGACTCTAAATTAGAGACGCTCACGACCTGCAGATTCATCACAGAGTGAGGGGAGAGCGAGAGATAGAGGGAGGGACCTGCAGAGCAAGAGAACGAGAGACGAAATGATGGAGAGGGATGTTTTAATAGAGGTGCGGTATGACAAAATGCAAGAGGTAGAAGACGGTGAGAAAGTGCTTTAATTAGTGTGTGATTAATGGAATGGATGCTTCTTCAGCCCTAGATCCATTCATCTATACGTAGAACACCTAAACACGTAAATGCTTATAAATCTGTTTATGCTAGGACATTCTTTAGGATCATATAATACAGGAGAATTTCTCTCCGGACAATTTCAAGTAACAGACTAAGTCTTAAGTTCTCCCAAAGCTTCCAGGTATTTAAGGAATAAAACGCTCAGCGTCATGCTGTTATAGGAAAAAACTCGACAGTGTTTTGGCGTGATGAAGCAGAATTACTATTACTGCCCAGAAGTTGGATTATTTTCCTATAACAGATCCCATAATGCTTTATTCCTTTTCTACCACAGCAGTTTGCAGTTTGTCCTGAAGACGTTCCCATGGTGGAAAACATCCTGATGCTAGAGAGTCCTTCAAAACCAACAAACAAAAAATTTAAATAAACCTTACAGAAGATAAGTTGTTATTTTGGAGCTGTCCAGGGTGTACTCTGGATCTCGCCCAAAGTCATCTGGGATTGGCTTCAGCTTCCTGATGGATAAAGGATATACTGTAGATGATGGATGGATGGAGAGATGCATCTCCTATTCAGATTGGCACCAGAAATTAATTTTTTCCACATCTCCTGAAAATCTTTCATCTGGACAGCAAAAAAATTATCACAGCAAGATCGAGTTTCTAGCAGGTTGTATTTTCTACCAGCCCAGATATTTACGGCATGTAAAACAGAAGCTGGCTCTTATTACAGTTTGGGGCGAACCAAAGTTCCAGTTACAATTTGGAAATACAATGAAGCAATAGTTACAGTGCATGCAAGAAGCATCCATGTTTCATTCTGTAATTCAGAAAGTGCTTCAAATCTGGAGGAGGAGTCATTGATACGTGCTGTGAGACTCAATACAGCAGTCAGACATCTTTTTTTATTTTCCAACGTGAAGCAACATCTTCATAGAAAATCACACACAAGTGTAATTACATGAGACTAAACTGACCAGAAAAACAGTGGATAATTCTGCCTGTCTTTAAAAAAAACAAAAACAAAAAAAAAACACTGACATGGCTGATCCGGATGGAAATAAAGTCACAGAGGAGCAACTGTAAAAGAGGAAGTTACCCCAGGACCCTGTGTAAATTTAATCCCATCCAGAGAGGGCTTTAATGTATGCAGATCTGGCAATCCTTGTGATAGCGCATACATCAGGAAAACTAACGCCAATTTTTCTTACAAATAAAAAGACTTTGAAATTTCTATACATTATAGAAGCCACAGTCAACCACAATACAGTTAAATTTCATTTCATTAAACTTTTATATCAAGTACAGTACTTTAATCTCTGCATCCGTCTTTTAACACATACTGTATGAACCTCTTTCTCTCATCTCTGGTAGAAATGTTTGCCAGTTCTACCACGTCAGGTCAGACTTTAAACCTCAAGTTGTGCTTCACGTATATATAAGATATATAAATCTATCCCAGAGAGTCCCTCCATGGCTTCGTACGCATGACGACGTCGTCTTATTGCGTCCGAGTATAAGTACAGGTAATGAAAGCGCATGGTCCACATTGTCTTTCCTAGCTTTTGGAGGGAAAAATGGCAGGTAGAGAATGGTTGGAAACGGAGCAACAGTTGAGCAGCAGAGAGAGACGTAAGCGCGAGTGTGACAGGATGAGATTGGAACAGGCCTACCTGCTGTGATGTGTTCAGTAACAGTGTAATGTGTCAGTGGGAGTCACACTTTAAACCTCTGTAATGAGGAGCCGTGAGGAGAAACACCACCTTCACTCTGCCACAGAGTGTTTACTGGCCTGGAAATAATGGTCTTCAGTTGAATTTGTATCTGCCAAAGGAAATATATTCCATCACACTTGTTTCAAATTGGGTATATATTTACAGGTATGGCGTATACGTTTCAGAATATAGCACATTTTTACGTACATTTCAACACGTCAGATAGTCATTCAGTTTTCTCCTCAGGAAGAGGCTGTCTGGGGTTTGTTTGTCTTTCGATCTTTCTTTTTTTCACTGAGATGAAGCCTGTCCTATTTGGAAGGTATCAGTAGACAGCTGTCGTCTAAGGTTCCTTATTTTGGAAGAATTTGTAGGCAGAGTTCTAGGCTAAAGCAATCATAAAATTCTGTTCACTCACCTGTCGAAAAGGTTTAAAAAAACAGTGAACGGAAATGTCAGTGTGACAAGTGAATCTTTTTTTAGTAATGTAATCGTAAATAGTTTAGTATTATTTCACAGAGACTAAAGGTGGTCAAAAGGTGTTGATTAACCTTCTCAGGAACTCAGCGTATGTGGTTTTATTTCATAAAGAAAAACATACGTGTAATTGTTGATGTGGTACATTGTCCTGTGAGGAGATGTTTATTTCAGCGTTTTTGTAAGGAGTCTCCGAAGTCAGTCAAGAACTAATAATAAGTAAGGACAAATTTTTTTTTTCCTTATCACGTTCAAGTAAAAGGGTTTGTGTACATTCCATAACATTAAATGTAACTATAATTGAATAAAAAAAAATAGAAAAATAATAATCATGGGCATAATTTGTGTAGTATAAGAGGAATAAGCCATTTACTATCATGCTGTTATACAGTAGGAAACATTCTGTCAACTGTTATTGATTCTTTTCCTATAAGCATGATCGTAAATGGTTTCTTACACACAATCTGGAATAATATTGTGAAGCACAATCAGCGCACCCCTTGGGCAGTTCTAACCTAGGCTTGCTCTTAACCCTCAGGTCATAAGCTCTATGTGTGGATTGGATTGAGCCCCATTTGGATAAAAGCTCTGCTTAAATCACTCAGACACTTCATTATCATTTCGTCTCCTGGCTTCACCAGCGACAGCCAGTATCTGAAAGTCTGACCCGCTGCTCTTTAAAGCCAGGGCTAAAAGACATGACCACTAAATTCACAATCAACTGATACTGCTTGGTCCCAGTCTGCAGGGTTTTGGAGTGGAGCTTGTGATGATATCAAAAATAAGTTTTTGATTCTACAGGATCAGCAAAAAAGTCACCATTCAGTTGGGTTTTCAAAACTTCCACAGCCAACAAGCAGTTCCCAACTTCAGAACTGGTCATAGTCTTGATTAATAATGTCCTTACACTTTTAAATGTTCATTGAAAAACAATAGCAAACCTAGTTGATTAATGTGCAAGTGAAGGAACTTTATGCAAAAAAGTCATATGTTTTTTTTTGTGTGTGTGTGTGTGTGTGTATGAATAAAAAAAAAAATAATAAATGTGTGTGCTGTAAGGGCTAATAAATTCACTCATGCCAATCATAATGCCACTTTAATTTTCACCATGGTGCATACTTCTGTAATATAACATTGCTTTGCGTGTGTGTGTCTCTGTGTGTGTGGGTGTGTAGAGCTGAGTTCTGCACTAATAACTCGCCTGCTCTTGTATGACCTTATACCAAACACACACACACATAAAAACACACACATACGCACTGTCTCAGTCTCGGTCTCAGTCTGCTTCCTCTTCGTTCCTCTCTGTCAAACTGACACACCGTGACACACAGTGACACAAACACACATGCACACACAACTCAGTATAATGAGCGAATATTATTATTGTTTTATGTAAATGTCTGGAATGACACGTTAGACAGTCTGCAGCAGGTGGCCTCCTGGGCTTGATTGACATTTCAGCTAACACATTTCTCTGCAGGAGGGACTGTGTGTATGTGTGTGTGTGCGCGCAGAATTTGGCAGTGCTGTTGTAAGCATAACGACACCATGCATGCATCTGTTTAGCATATATTTATTTTACATGTACATTAGAGATGGGTAAATGCTCACAAGAGACAGCAGCAATCAACGAAGGTGTAATGAAGATATATATATATATTTTTTTTTTCAAACACATTGAAGTTAAAGTTCATTTATAAAACACTAAAAGACAAATCCTACCTAAATCTAGCTCTACTCTTCAGTTATCATTCTGTGATTACTTGCAAATTTTAGAATGGTCTCCCTAGCGGATGTGTCTTTGAAAATGCACATCTTTTTTAGGGACTCTCGGTTCTTTTTGTGTGTCAGTATGACACAGTGTATGTTCAAGTTTGTTTTTTGGTCAGAAAAATGGACAGCATGAGAGCTAAACCATTAAAGGTCCACTATGTATGATTCAACCAAATGAATGCCAACCGAAAATACGGCTTCTCAGACATGTAAGCCAGCCATGACAAACACTGATTCTTTCTTATTCTTGTCTTCCTTTCTTCATTTTTGTCGTCCTCTTGGTGCTTCCTTCCGGATTCACTTGTATAAACTTAAAATGTGGACGGTGCTTTCTAGAGGTTTGTCCGTTCTGGGCTACTGTAGCGGCGCAACATGGCGACTGTGTAGAAGTGGACCTGCTCCTGCTCCAGGAGAATCATTTATAGTGGGACTTTAACGCTCATAATTATGACTTAAATATTACCGTCTGCCATAAGCTTTACATTCGTATTGTTATTGACACACCGCCAACTTGAAAAGTCAGGGCTCATGAGCATACGTACAAGAGCGTAATTACAATATTTCTTACTTGAAGTGGCATTTATGAATGAGAATTAAAAAACAAAACAAAACACTAAACTGTCAGTTTACTTAAAGTTAGCTAGCTAGCTTATCGTCCAAGATTTTACAGTGTCCCAGATTTTACATTTTACAATGTGACAATTACAGTACGGCTCACGACCAATCAAGATCAGTCATTTTCCCGCCGTTTTTATTCCCGTTCTTCCTTTTTATTCATTTCAGAAGCTAAGACAGGTTTATTTAGCATCATGCTGGAAAACTCAGGTTTATCATTTTAGTAATGCTGCTCAGAGAGTACAGAAAATGCTTAAGAGCAGGGACTTTGGTGTCACATTACATACTCTCTGGATCTGAGTCAAATCAAAAGTAATAACTCAAGGTGAGTCAATCCCGCGTTCCTTCTTGTTTCCTTTTTTTTCCCCCCCTTTTAACAGGAAATGCAATACAAACACTGTTGGTCAGCTAAGATTGATGACATCCAGAGGAGGAGAGGGGAATGCAGGAAAGATCTGCTTGTGGCGTTATTGATCTCCAATATGAATAAATCATGTGGTTGCCTCTGATATTTCCACCTTGTACTTTAGTTGTGTTGCCACTGGCGATGAATGCAGGATGTGTTCGTTTTCAGCTGGAGATAAGCAGGTTTCATATTTATGCTCTCAGCTCTGAGGAAACAACCTCTTGCAGAGTTAGCATCCGTAAAAAGGCCACGTTTCATTTGTTCCAGGCACTGTTCGTTATAATAAGGTAGCGCAGGCGAGAATAGACAACTCATCCTTTGTTTTTTTCTTCCTGTTTTGGAATCATTTAAGCATGAGAGATTCAAGAAATTAAGAACATTATATTAATACTGGAAATGACTAGTGTATCAGATAACTAATTCCTGCAGTCCATTTTGAAATTATTTGAAGCAGGAAGAAGCCCATGGCAGCCATGTGCAGGGTCTTTCTAGACAAAAGTATTTTCTTCAAAAGACCTTTGAAAATGGCTGAATTCAAAGGGAACAATGACAGAAACTCTGTTCCTGAGATTCTTTGAGATTAATGCAGCAACAGATGGGCTTACATATGGGTCTTATCTATAAATGTGGGAAGACATGTGCAAATGTGGGAAATCTCACCTATAAATGTAGGCAGGCTTATTCTTACCTGTAAATGTGGGCGTGGTTATCTATAAATGTAGGCAGGCTTATTCTTAC
>JAOVYU010000031.1:2186540-2198719 GCA_025674565.1 Synodontis membranacea
CGCTCCCATCATCATCCTCAGTCCACTGCCTAAATATCATTTGCTAGAGATGGACCACAGTAAGCAATTATACAACTGTAAAAAAAAAATGCATTTTGTAGTCTTACCTTATAAATTGTCTAATTAGTGGTCATGGGTATATAATATGTATGTTTGGTGTCTTAAAAAAAGTAACTTAAGGTACCCTTAACCTACTGTACTTGGACCTTAGGGGCTGGCTTTAAGGGTATGTAAAGGTGCACAAACTTTTGGAGTTGTAGCTATTACAGTAATCTGACCTTGTGCTGCTTCCACATGGCCGCTATGGACTTCACGTCGTGTTTTCCGTGCTTGCTGTCCTCCATACACAGGTAACACACGGGGATCTTGCAGGTGACGCAGTACGCGTTGAGGCTCTGCGCGTCGTGCTCGGCGCACGCGGCGGCGACGGAGGAGGAGGATGAGGAGGATGATGAGGATGAGGCGGCTGATTGCGCTCCGGCACCGGCGTTGCGCGCGGCGGCACCGATGGCGGGAGACACGAGCCGGTGCTTGGCCAGGGGCCCGCGGGCGGGGTGACACCGCTGCTGGCACGGGGCGCAGTAAAGCACGTCGCACTGCTCGCACATGACCGTGGCGTCGGCCGGGTTGCGGTCGCACAGCTGGCACTTGGCGGAAGCGGGCGCGCGGCACCGGGCCACCACGGACTCCAGCAGGCGGTTGCGCGGGAAGCCCCGGAGGCCCCGCTCGTCCAGCGAGGCGCTGCGGTGGCACTGCGGGCACGTCACGGAGCGGTGGCGGTGGTGGGCCGAGGGCGCCAGCGCCGGCGGGAAGACGCGCACTCCGCTCGGCGACTTGGCGCACGGCGTGTACGAGCCGTAGCCGCTGTCCGTCTCGCTCATCTTGTCCGCGTCCGTGTAGTCATAGTCCGAACCGGCCGACGCGCGGCTCGGCGGAGGAGGAGGAGTCTCACCCTCCGGGGTCTGCACGGTGATGTTCCGAGCGCACGCCAAGCACACGTTGTGGGAGCACGGCAGAATAATCGGCTCCTTGAAGAAGGACCCGCATACTGGACATTTCAACTCATCGTCCATGGCGTCCATAAAAAAAACTCACACACACACACACTCACACACACACTCCAACACTCACACACACATATATATACTCACACACAATCGCATACACACAGTACTCTAAGGAGGACGAACACCGACAAACAAACAGCACCACCAGACCCGAACAGCTCCCCTACTCTCTCTCTCTCTCTCTCTCTCTCTCTCTCTCTGTGCGCATGCGCATCCTTCTCCTTAGCGCACAGTTCCCTGGGTGTTGGAGTAGACCAACACATGCTCCATGTAATCCTGCTAAAAAATGAAAAAATTAAAACTACAAATCATCCCTTTAATCCCCTTAATCAATTCACACCAAGGCTGATAGAAGGCAAAATCTATTATCTCACCCCATCCGAATAAGGGTCAGGTTAAAAAAAAAAAAAAAAAAAAACACCCTAATTTGCAATTGAAATAAATGGCTGCTCTTTCAGGCGTGTCAGAGCCCCAGAGCCAGGGGGTGATGTGATGGCATTTCCACTGGTTAGTATTCAAGGAGTGCTGCTTAATCCAATAAACCATGGACTCCAAAAATATAAACACCAAGAGGTGGCAATCCTCCGCTCTTCATTAATATAATTTATAATGGTATCTGTTGTTTCAGGGGAGGGTAATGAATTAAGAAAATTCTAGATTAAAAAAATAGTAATAAATAAATAAATAAATAAATAATCCCTTAAACCAGGATTAATGTGAATTCATTTCTGTTTCCGTTTCATTCCATATTTCAAGTAATACGGTACATCTCAAGGCTATGCTGATTTTTATTTTATTTTATGTTTTTTTGCATTAATATCATTTCTATACAGTAACCCATGCTTTCACTAGAAGGATGAAAGTGTCTCATTCATCCTCCTGCGCAGGAACAAATTAGGGCTCGAGCTTTTTTTTTATTTATTTATTTTTTTTATCCGCTGGATTATCCGTCTCAGCCTACAGCAGAGTTCACCCGAAGATTAAAGCGTCAGAATTAACGTGTGTAAAATAAGCAGAAGGGACGGACGTGTGGCGATTTTAAATCGGAATGTTGTGCGGACAATTTTGCGGGGTCAATCAAGACAAGAAAATCAAACAGAAAAATACCGCAGGCTTGTTTTTGATCGCAGGAATCTCTTACGCTCAGACATAAATTCTCCATGGATCTTGTCTGCATTTGGATTTTTTTTTTTTTTGGATATTTATTTTGCAAAATACAAATGTAACACATTTTAAAAATTTGTTTAAATTTATATATTTGTTTTAATTTGAAATATTGAATTTTTTTTTGCTTGTTTTTCCTCCCGTTTTAGCTTGCTTTTGTTTCATTTAGAACCCCCCCCAAGTCAAAGAAAATATATTTTCAAGAAAATAAACATTGTGTATAAAATCCTCAGAATATGTTTATTGATTTTTTTTCTTTTGTGCCTATTCTTTAAAAATATAATATTATCTTTGTTTGTTTGTTTCAATTGATTGTTTTTGCTTTAAGTAAGTAGAAACTGGAGCAAATTTGCATTTTATTAATTTTTTATAGCATTTTTTAAATGTTCTTTTATTCACTGTTTAAAGAAAGACGCATGACATTATGTAATACGATTAAAATGAGTAAAATATGTGTCAATAATATAGTTTATAAAATACAATTTTCTTTACTGGGTTCTTAGAGGAAACATGAACAACCAATTCAGCTTTAATTGTACTTTATGTGTCTGAATTAGAAAATTTTAAATAGAAATATGTTTAACAAGAATCTGAATATTTGCAATAATGAATTTATCATGTAGATCAGAAAGAAATGATAAACACTCATAAAATCAGGACAACAAAGATACATCTTCAATATTTTACTGTGTTACTGTGTTATACAGTCATACATAAAAGAGGAAGAAAAAAAACAAAAAACGATAATGCATTTAAAGTTACTGTTACGTTATAAAATCTCCAGGTTAGGAGTGCAATGAAATCATAAAAGGAGCTGTTGAGTCTTTAGTGAAATTAGTGTGAAGTGTGTGTGAGCGCTGGTTGCAGTCGTGAGCAGGTCACACCAGAGACGTCGTGCTCTCCGGATTGACCCGGACCGAGCGTGAGCTCTTCCTCAGGTCCTGCAGCTGCTTGGCTGGTTTGCCCACTCCTTCCTCGAACCTGCGCTCCACCACAGGAAGCACCGTCTCATGGAGGAACGCTGCGTTCTGCAGGATGAAGGATTTCTTCTCGGAGTCCTGCTCGCAGCGCAGGCTGTAATCCACGTGCTGCACGGCCACCAGGATGATCTCCCTGAGGCTCTCGAGGAACACCATGTGCAGCTCTGGGAAGTAGAGTTTAAGCCCTTCCTCCAGGAACGCCATCATCTGCTTGGTGAAGGCCACCACGGTGTAGCTGAGGTTCACCCAGCAGTCGTCACCCGTGTACTGGCTGAAGGTCCCGATGCCGCAGCTCCGCATCTCGTCCTTGAGCTTGGCCAGAGCTTCGGGGGTCATCAGGTTCATCCTTCGCCACATCTCCTCCGAGTTGCGGTGCTTGGTGGCCTCGATGATGACGTCCTTCTGGCTTTGTAAGGCTGCCTTGATGTCCTTGACCAGCAGCGACTGCAGGATGAACGTCAGGTCCAAGCCGATATCGCTCAGCTGCCTGCAGTGCTCTCCGGCCAGCTTGACGCATTCGGCGGCCGTAGACAAGCTCTCTTTGCTGTCGAACACCTGCTTGCTGAAGGTGTCGGCGAACATTCGCATGGCAGAGCGAGACCACACCACGAAGGCAGAGTAGCAACCCGTGTCGCCTGCGAAGTCGGTCTCGAACTCTCGAGCCGTCTCCAGCAAACCAGTGAAGAAGACGTTGCAAAGCTTCTGGATGTACAGCAACGTAGCGCCTTCGATGCGCAGCTGCCGGATGGCCGTGTGCACCGCTGCAGCGCGGTTCTTCAAGAACAGATCGCAGGCTTTGGTGGACTGGCCCAGCCGGATGAGCTGCGACACAGCGCGGCGTGTCGCTTTAGGTCCGCCGCGCAGCGACCGATCGGGCGACAACTCAAACACCAAGACCTCGGTCAGCTGCCGCACACGCTCATCCACTTTCCCCCTGAGCTCTTTGACCCTCGGGGTCACGGGCTGATCCTTCAGATACTCGTTCAGCTTCTGCAAGAGATCCACGGCTCCCTCGAAATCTCTCTGCGCGATGCAAACATCCAGGTCCTCCGGAAGCTCCTGGATCCACTCTGGACTCAAGTCCACGATCTCTTCGGCGTCCGTAGCTTCCTCCTGCTCAAACGGATTGGTGGAAACCTCAGGCCTGACCGGCGACTTTGGGACCTCCACTTCTTCTTTCTTGTTCCTGTCTTTGACTTTTGTCTTCTTGGTCTCCTCCAGGATCTCCAACCACTCCTTCTTGATCTTGCTGTTTTCTGCTTGGAAAATGCGACTGTCCGGGAACATCAGGATCTTGAACATGTCCTTCATCGGAGGGTTGTCCTTGACGTTAACGACGGCAAAGCTCTCCAGCTCGTACAGAGCGTTGTACTTGTACTTGATGGTCCCGCGTCTGTTGGCGAGCCACGTCGCGACGAGCAGGCAGTCGTTCATCAGGAACGCGTGCACCTTCTGGATCTGAGACATGTTGTCGACGTCATACTCGAACAGATCGCCGTTGTACACCAGATACCGGCCCGGCGTCTCCATGATGTTCTTGCAGCCTTCCACTTTCTCCAGGAGCGTCGTCAGCGTCCTCTGCTTGACCTCCTCGGTCTCCTTGGGGAACGCCGTGAGCAGTTCTTTGGCGGCTTCGTCTTTGTCGGTGGACAGCAGGGCCTGGGTGATGCTCTCCATGATGCTCTTCTGCTCAGTCAGGATGTGACTCAGCTGGTACATCTCGCTCTCCAGGTAGGAAATCTCCTTGGCGGTCTCGATGAACTGCCTGTAGTTCTTGTAGACGTTCTTCTTCAGGTTCTGCGCAGTCTCATCAGCCAGAGTCTGGATCTTCTGACGGTGCTCCTGCAGATCCCTGTCTCCGTCAGACTGCTGGGACAGCTGCTTCACATAATTCTGAGGCTCAAAATTAGCCGACTCTAACTGCTTACGCAGCCTGTTTCCGGTGTCCGCCATTTTCAGCGCTCGCGTTGGTCTGAAAAGATTCTTACAGCGACCGTAATTAGAACGTAAATTACGTAAAGAACGTAATTAGCTCTCAAAACTACTCCGCTGTTTTCATTCTGCAGAGACTCGTCCTTCACCCGGAAGTGAGCGCGCTCGGCGACTCCTGATTACGTCACACCACGTGACCTACCCAAAAGAGGAAGGGGGGAAAAAAAGGTGGCCAAACAAAAAGCTGCACGGAATTCCCTAGCGCTAGAAGGAAAATGAACAAGACTGTAAATAACAATTCTATTATTCATTTTATACTTATGCAACATGTATATTTTATATATGTGTATATATATATGTAATGATTAATTTCTATAGTTGATGTTATTTTACAGCAGAGCAAAAACAATAAAGAGCTTTACAACAAAACACCACTGCTTTATTATGATATCACATAATAACACAATATAACAACAGCAAGACGCGAAACAATAATAAAACGTTTGTAAAAACAAAAAAATCGCACTTCTTTGAAAAGGTACACGGCTAGGGTCAAATCCCGTGTAAGTACATAGTTGGCCAACATCTTGACGACGACCATCTCAGGCTGTGTTCCAAATAGCGTCCCTGAGTTCGTTCCCTTGAGTCCGCACTTGCTGTGACGCCATCAATTCGCGACCCTCTTGCATTTGAAAACTGACCGTTTGAAAACAGAAAACAGGAAGAGTTCTGGTTAACCGTTTTTTTTTTTTTTTTTAATATACAGATTTCTGAACAACTTTTAATACAGAATTAATTTTAGGTTCATGAGTAAACACGAAGAGATTCGAGCGGTTTAAATGAAAAGGAAGAAGAAGAAAAATAAACACACAGTAGGCTAAGTGGCTAATATTTAGCCGGTAAAAATGGCGGATGAGGATTTCTTGTTGGCTCTGCAGCTTCAGGAACAGTTTGATAGCGAGGTCTCGGCTTCAGTGTGGACTGAGGATTACAGTGAGAGCTGTCCTGCGAGTAAAAAGCGCAGAGTGGACTGGTGTCCCGGGCCTGTCCAGCCTGAGAGGCCGCTGTCTATAGTGGACGAGTCGTGGGAGATGCTGGACCCCAATCCAGATGTTCGAGCCATGTTCCTGCAGTTCAACAGCATGTTCTTCTGGGGGAAGCTCAGCGGGGTGGAGGTCAAGTGGAGCCCCAGGATGACGCTGTGAGTTCTAGAGCACGGGTTCCTCTTTCCCTGGTCCTGGAGAACCCCTGGGAACCTGTACTCTGGAACATCTGTATGATCCTGTGTTTTGTTTTAATCTCTTGTGCTCCAGGTGTGCAGGCGTGTGCTCGTACGAAGGCCGGGGAGGTCTGTGTTCCATCCGCCTCAGCGAGCCTCTCCTGAAACTCAGACCTCGTAAAGACCTGGTCGAGGTTAGTCCCTGAATACGAACACGACCATGATCTCACCATCGTCACCGCTCATCATGTCGTTGTGTCCTCAGACGCTCCTGCACGAGATGATCCACGCCCTCCTGTTCGTCACGCAGAACAACCGAGACCGGGACGGGCACGGGCCGGAGTTCTGCAAACACATGAACCGGATAAATCAAGCCAGCGGGACAAAAATCTCTGTGAGCTTTTTTTTTTTTTAGTTATTTATTTATTTATTTACGCGGCGTGTTGTTTTGCGGAAAAAAAAGGTTTGCATGCCGTTTCCTTCCCGCTCAGGTTTATCACTCCTTCCACGACGAAGTGGACGTGTACCGGCAGCACTGGTGGCGCTGCGACGGCCCGTGCCAGAGCCGCAGGCCCTTCTTCGGCTACGTGAAGCGGGCGATGAACCGGGCGCCGTCGGCCAGAGACCCGTGGTGGGACGACCACCGGAGAACGTGCGGAGGAACGTTCACCAAGATCAAAGAGCCGGAGAATTACGGGAAGAAAGGGAAGAGCGACGAGAAGAAGGACAGGAACGCCGCGAAGAAGACGAAACCGGCCGGCGGCGGTTCAGGTGAAAACATCGTTCTTGTGCTTATACGTGTGCGTAGATGTTATGAGAAAAATTACAACTTAAAAGGGAGTAGCAATGATTGTTGGCACCTGTTCTGAGTGGACGTGGCTATTAAAGGTTTGCTAACAGACGAAGTCGAGCGTGTTATTTGTTAACCAGTTTTCACTTGGAGTAGCATGGTGTTTAATGAGCTAGCTTTAGAAATTCGATATGTGCAGCTGGTACTGTTTAGCTTCTAAACTTAAAGAAAAAGGCTAGCTAGGCCACGCCCACAGGCAACAACGCTACCAAAGTACAAGTTAAGTTAGTAAATAAAGTGAAAGTGACTTAATAAACTATAGACGTGGTGATTACTAAAGCTGCACTTGAATTGAAAACGAGGTGTTTTTAATTTATGGTGTTAAGTAAATTTTGTGTGTTTAATAATTATGATGTAGTTTATGAAGAAGAGTAAAGACTATTTATTTGTACACGGCTCTAATCTCTGTTGCGGTTTTGGTGTTACCCCCTCTCAGGTTCTCAGGACATCAGGAACGTCATCCCATTCAGCGGTAGAGGTATCGTTCTTGGTGGAAGCACTCAGCCGCCAGGATCCATCCAGAAACCTCCCATCCAGAGTCCAAGCCGCTCGCCGAAACCTCCACAGGAACCGGCTCGGACTTCACCGGCTCGGACTTCACCGGCCGACCTCAGATCACCCGACAGCGTCACCACCGCTCTTCCTAAAAGGTCTGTCAGCAACCACAAAGCTTTCGTCAGCATCAACGGCTCTCCCGTGAGAGTCGTCAGAAACAACGGCAACTTGGTGAGAACCAAACAGAGCACGTTGCAGGATCTTTTCCAAAGCAGAAACCCGAAATCACCGAAGAAAACAAACCCGACGGAGCTGAAGCAAGCTTCTAATTCACCGGTGTTAGAGAGTACCTTGAATCTGAACTCCACTAAAACTAGCCTGGTTAATAAGGGCCCCTCAAGTGCCTCTGGTTCCGCAGGGTCACCTTTTTCCAAATACTTCAGTAGCTCTAAGAGCACTGGAATTCCAGGTCAGGTTAAACCAGGAAATGGAATTCCAGGTTTTACTTCAAGGCGCTTTGAAAACCGTGAAAGTTCTGCAACTATAACCTCAGATTCTGGTTCCGCATCTCAGATCAAACCCGAGAACAGGGTTCCGAGTTCCAACTCCGGACGTTCGAAAAGTTCTGGAACTGGCATTCCGGCTTCCAGTTCTACCAGCATTCCAAGTTCCAACCCAGCGCGCTTTGAAAGCCACAGGCGTTCAGGTACGACTTCTACTGACTTTATCAGCAGGGCTCCGAGTTCCAATTTAAAACTCGAAAGTCCTGGATCTGGAATTCCAAGTTCTACAAGTCCATTCAAAGCAGAATTCGGAAATTCAGATTCCAATTTAAAACCCTTTGGAAGCCAAAAAGGTTGTGGAACTGGAACGTCAGCTTCGTCCAGCATTCCGAGCTCCAATCTGAGACTCTCAGGAAGTCCAGAGAAATCTGGGTCGTTTGTTCCGGCATCCGCGTCCAGGAGCCCGCACAAGCCAGGCACTGCTGCCGGAGGGAGGAAAAGATGGCGGGACGACCGGAATTCTGCACACGTCTTTGATTTCTTCCAGCGAGTCAGCCACTCGTCTGCATCTTCTTCGTCTTCGTTCTCCAGGGAGAATGAAGAGGAGGGAACCGGTGCTAAAGTGCCCTCTGCGGGGGCATCAGGAGTGGGTAGTACCCCCCTCAGCTCATCTGCCCTCACTGTGACCTGCCCCGTGTGCCAGAGCAAAGTGCTGGAGTCTCAAATTAACCAGCATCTAGACTCCTGTCTCATGTGACGATAATAGAAAAGCGTAGAGTCTCTTTGTTTGTGTGTGTGTGTGGTAACACACTCAGGACTGTTTTATAAACAAAAAAATGTTCGTCTCGGGTACAAACTCTTTTATTAGTCAGAAATGCTGCAACGTAAAAAAAAAAACAATGAAGGTGATTCAATGAATCGTTTCCTGATGTTGAGTTGATTCAGAGTCGACTCGCCTCACTTTGAAGTTCACCTGAGTGTGGGTTCCGTTCAAACACTGCAGAAGTGAAAACACCTGAGAGTTCTTTTTTTTTTTTTTTTTTTTTGGCCCCAGAGAGCATCGTCATCATCACTGGTCAAGTGTCCTGATTGGTCAGCTGTGATTGACAGCACCAAGTCAGCGTTATCGGATTCCTCACTCAGGGTCAGACCGGAGCTCGGATATTTCTGGATCGTCATCAGTAACACTTCTGTATGCCGTCAGGCTTCATGTCACGTCCCGCAGGACGACTCGGCTTCGTTTCAGCTCAACTCCGCTCCACCCAAAACGATCCAGCGAATCAGAGCAGAAGGTGGCTCTCAGGTGACACACGAATCACTTTCCAGGTGTGATTCACAGAAGAACACGTGGTTCATGACTCATGACGAGGTTGTTACAGCGCTAAGAAATCTTGTCGCGCAACGCAAAAGCTTCGGTTTAAGACGTCATGACGCTGTTGTTGTTGTTGTAGGTTGGTTTTACGAACATCTTTGACGCAATGCTGCTAAATATTATGTCTTTTTCTTGTAAACAATTTTAATAGACACTAAATCATTATGTTCTCATTTATAACGCGAGTCCCATTTCCATGTTTACTGTTTTAGAGTTCTGTGTCACGTTTGAATAAATATTTCATCGGTAGTCTCTTATCTCCTTTTCTTTTTTTTGCATGAATGAAAAATCACTGCGAGGAAAATCTCTACTCAGGAGTCACGCCTAACACTGAGATGTCAGCAGATTAATCAGGGAAGATGTAAGACAACATTGTGCAGTGTTATGGGAAACGGAGTCACTCTCCTTCTAGTGTTTGGTTCGGTCCGAGCAGAGATTTGAGTCTCGCTCAACCTTAACCTACATTTACGGTATTAAACAGGGCGCAGAGGTAACGTCTTTGTTTACGATAAGTGTTAAGACGATCTGATTTAAACCCGAGGATGTGGCAGTAACCTGGACATCTGGGTGATCCTGTTCTTCCTCTACGCCGCATTGTGTTTGATTTTCGCCTTTGTGTTCATACGCGCACTTCTGGAAGGGAGCATGTGGCCTCGACTCGCCCTCGCGATCAGTGTGTGTCGCTCCACGCATTAGTGTTCCTCTGGGCTTTAACAATGGCCGGATCCGGCAGCTGTGTGTGTGTGTGTGTGTGATATTGTGCTGGCCACATGGCTCCGGAGACGGCGCTTTGTCTCAGCCTGTGTGTCGCCTCACTGCCGGCCATCTGCTCACTCGCCCTGCCCCGACCTCAAACCCTGTAGGACCCTGGAGCTGTAAGAGTCAAGGCCATAACAGCTGACTGCATTCCTGCTGCAGTACTGAAATTATTCAAGCCTGGGGATGGGCGAGATGAGCAAAATATCACACTGTATTACCAAAAACAGTCATATGATGATGATCAGATAGCAAGAAAAAAAAAAAGAGAAAAAAATATATATATATATTTCATTTTTAATATTTTTAGGTACTTTTTTTAAGTTATTTTTAAAGAAAACTTTTCTCAAAATTGTAAAGAAGAAAACTTTTTTTTTTTTTTTTTTTTAGATTTTAGGATCAATATGTATATATTGCTTTATAATATATTTTTGTTTATGATATTTCCTAAATTAAAATATTTTTCCCTATGACAGGAAACAAAGTTGAATTATCTATTTAATTAAATATAAGTCATACGCAAGTGGGAAAAAAAGGAAATAAAACTTAAAGTAATTGAGGATTTTCTAAGCAAAATTATCTTGTTTATTAATAATAATAATAATAATAACTGCAGTTTAATGACGCTCATGTTTCATATATTCAACATTATATAAATTTGACAGCATTTAATATTTCAAACAAAAATAAAAAACGGACTTCTTTTGTTTTGTTTTTGTTTTGTTTTATTAAACTGCCTTAAAAATGATGAAAGAACTCAGCCGCTCATGAATATTTATGAGCTGGGGGTATGCGTCATATGAGGCCACGCCCCGTTCAGGAAACCGGAAGTGCCATATCCGGATCGCAGAGATTTAGCAGCTCGGTTAAAGAAGGAGAAAAAGAAAGAAGAAGAAGAAGAAAGAGAAGAAGAAGGAGGAGAAGAGGTTCTTGGACGGGTTCTGTTGTAATTTGTTTTTTTCATCTTTGAGTAGCTGGTAACTTTTTCAGAAGGAGATAAAATCATTTGTAGTGTTTTTGTTGATATTTCTGTTTAATGGACGGAGAGCGCGAGCTCTAGCGCGTCACCAGAGGAGATTTGTTTTTGTCCCGTCAACAGTTTGGTTTTGTCGTAAATTCTGTCGCGGTTACGTTCATGTTCTCGCGCTTGTCCTCGTGAGCGCGTGTCACTGGGAGTTTATTAGTGTAGTTATTAGTACTGTAGTGAAGCATGAACGGGAAATCTGCCAACGGGGCGGCGAGCGGAGCTCCGGCCTGCATCGAGGGTCTGCCGCCGCTGCCGAAGAGCCTGAGCGGCCTGCTGAACTCCAGCGGAGGATCGTGGAGGGAGATCGAGAGGATGCACGCCAAGAAGGCCATGATCCAGGACGACCTGAGGAGAGGAGCGGCTCCGGGGGACCGGGCGCTCGCGACCAAACCAGCCAACCTGGACGCGGCGCTCGCGCTCCTCCGGAAAGAGATGGTGAGAGAGACTCGGGTCCGAGAAGAGCGTCCTGCTCTCCACCGTGTCCTCACTTCCTGTCCATAATCCACTTCCACGGAACAGGAAAACAAAACAAACCATACATGACGTTTATTTAGAATTGTTTTCCTTATCTCAAATCTGACATCAAAAGTTATCTAAAAATTCAGACAAATTGTCTAGACCTGTTATAGAATTCTGACTTATTATCTCAAAAGTTATGCGTATCTCAAATTTTCCCTTGACCTGTTTTCTTAAAATTCCGACTTCTCAATTTTGACTCGTTATCTCAGGTTAGATCAGCTGTCTCAAAATCTCAATATTCTGACTTATCGTATCTCAAATTTGGACTTATCTCAAAAGTTAGACCAGTTATCTC
>JAOVYU010000031.1:2215392-2227134 GCA_025674565.1 Synodontis membranacea
TCTCTCTCTCTCTCTCTCTCTCTCTCTCTCTCTCTCTCTCTCTGTCGCTCTGCGTAGGATTCGGATGCAGTGTGTAACCTCGTTCTCTCTCTGGTGTATTATTTCTGTAACCTCATGCCCCTGTCCCGAGGCTCCAGGTATGGACGCGCTGAACTGACGTCTCTTTCACGTCACGCTTGAAAAGTCCTAGCAGCTTAGCCGTTAACTCAGAGGGACGATACCGGGCATGTTTTACCACCGTGTTTAGGAAAATTCCTATAATAGTAATAATAATAGCATCCAGTTTGTTGTTTTTTTTTTTTATAGTAATGACACAGACATCGGTAGAGTTAAAACATGACTTTACTACGGTTTTAAAACTTCTCAAACCCGAATAATACAGCTATAAATACAAACCCTTAATAAGTATTAATAACGTCATTTAAACATCCACCTGGACCCCCCTGAGGGGTGCCAAAAGTTTTGTTAGGTTTCCAGCCTGAAGCTTCAAATCTAAATCATTTCACTGCCGTTTCAGTAAGCCGCGTTCTACCATAATACAAGCTGATTACCGCGTGCTTATTGATTATTTCATTAAAGGAGCGTCGTGTCATTTTTAGAGCAGTTTCCGGCGAGAACCCCGACAAGGCCTCTCCACACGCTTTGTTAAAACGACACATTCCTCCGTCGCATTTTAAAGAAAAAAGGAGCGGAGGTGAAATTATAGCTTTGTTTTGTCTGGGGGCGGAGACGGTTTCTGGGCCAGAAAAACTGTAAAGATAAGCATGATTTTTTTTTTAAAGGCATTTTTTTTGTGTTAGTTGTGTTTTGCTAATCACATTTGACATTTTTGAGATTTTTTTTTTTTTTTAATTAGAGATGTAATTTTTGAAAAATGCAGATTACATACCGCAGCTTTAACTTGATACATTTAACGACAGATTTCAGGGATTCAGCTGAATGCTAATAAATCTGTGGAATCTGAACATTGTCCAGTCCATTACAGTGGAGTTTCTTTGTGTGTGTGTGTGTGTGTGTGTGTGTGTGTGTAGCATCGTGGCCTATTCCGTGGTGATGGGAGCTCTGATGGCAAGCGGGAAAGAGGCTGTAGGCAGAATTCCGGCAGGGAAGGTAAAGACATGATTCGAAATGAATTAGTCCTCAGAGTGGGTTCTGAGCAGTAGAAACCAGAGGAAGAGTCACTGCTTCGCTAGCCCCGCCCCCTTTCCTAGTCGAAATGATTAGAAGAATACGGTCGCGTTTTCAAATTCTTTATCTATCCAGAGATCTTCTATATATTTCATCAATAAAGACACGTAATGAACTGGCAGTGAGCTCACCAGGGTGAGCTAAAAACTCGTTATTTGGGATGCGCGGCTATTCCGAGCACACTGTAAACTAACTACAAACGGCTTTTGTGCATCTTTTGTTAGCTGACCGGCTGGATGGGGGCTGTATCCGAGATGTTCTAATTGCTGTAAAGACTTTGGCTATATGATAAGGTAGCTAGTGTGAATGTTTTACGGCTAATGTTATACGACCCGGGAAAACTAGTCGTTTGTATCAGACCCCGTAGATGGAAACATGTCACTTTTCACGTCTAAACGCTAAGTTGTTTCCGTCACTGAAACACATGGGGATGGGCGGGGCAAAGGTTTTTACTGCAGCCAGCCAGCAGGGGCGCTAGACCCGTTGCCAGCTCCGCTTCTTTTTTTTTTTTTAACGCGCTGTCCGTCTGTTGTATAGTCATTGGTTTAATTTCATTCTTTATTTGGAGTCGAGGCCTGCATCAGGACATCGTGTTCGTGTATAAAATATTAATACAGCGTTTTATCTTTCCAGCTGGTGGATTTCGAAGCCATGACCACGCTGAGCCCTGATCGCTTTACCAAAACGGCCAAAAGCTGGATGACCTTGAAGAGGTGAGGATTCTGTGTTTTTTTTTTTTTTGTTTTTTTTTTTTAAATAGGACTAGGGGGTGGACAAATGATTATAGCACCAACCGTAACCCGGAGCAGTGAAGCACGCGTCTGATTTGTCCATCCCTGATTACCATCCTTAACCTCCCTGTCTTTCTCCGTCTCCTCCACACAGTCTTCCCAGTTGGTACCAGAACCTTCCGTCTGTAGCCGAGACGTTCCAGTTCGCCAGGACCATGATCGAGGTCCTAAACACCGACTCGTCCTCGCACTGTCCCAAAAGATCGTAAAGGCCGTGTCTGTCCTTTCTGCTCGTTTCTCTTAGAGTCTTCCATTATAAAGATCTGTATCAGAGTCTTAATTAACCCCAGAAAAGGTTTATTAAAAAAAAAAAAGAAAAGACATAAACGAAGCACACGTAACAAACTTGAGACCGCGTTCTAAAATCTGATTTCGATTCCTTATATTTTAAATTTGCGCCAGTCTTGTTTTCCATTTCGTTTCTATCAGCCTTTCTTCATAAAAGGGCTCAATTATAAGCTGATGATTATAATGCAGGAAAAATACACACGGGGTTCAGAACCAGATCCCCGATTACTAATGAGGAACTGAGGCGAAGCCTTGGAAGTAAATTTGTTTTGTTTGGTTGTTTTGTTTTCTTTTGGGTGTCCGAGTGAGGCTCGCCATCACCGACCCTCGTATTACTGTGAACTCGAAGGAAGAACACGTTCATTGAAATGCAGCTCGTTCCCTGTGGTGTAGTTCGAAATTTACCTCTTAAAGCATTTTATTTACGTTCGAATCTGAGATTTTATTTTTCATATCAGGGTCTTCGAGTACCGATTTACAGAGCGGGGCTCGGAGGACATTTTAGCGTCCGGAATTAAACCTGAACCATAATCGCGTCGGGTTTCTAAGAGCAGCCGTGGAAATCAAATAAACGTCTTGAGTTTTATGCAAATCTGTCTCGGAGGTTTCTTTATATTGTAATGCATTTTAGACGCAAAAAAAAAAAAAAAAAGCTGACGCAAAATGTACATGCTTACACTAATGACTCTTACTGATTCCGCATGATAATCTGTTTTTAATAATAATGCTGTAAGGGCACTGACGGCTTTCTCTCAAGGAAAAAACTGATTCATCATTTGGGACGACGTCCGAGAAGTGCCCTTTACTGCCGGCTCAAGTGGCCGTCACGTCTGGCGATTTTCTTCTTAATTCACCTCCACTTACATTCCGACGTGTCCGTTGTTTCCATCTCAGGATGGAAAAACGGTCTTCGGGGGAAAAAAAATCGCCGCTTTGTGTGTTATTCATGGAACAATTTATCATCGTTGGAATTCCAGTGATTTCATCCTGACCCTGAGGTCCTGCCTTTTATTTGTTCATTGTTTCCAGTAGTTTGCAGGATTCTTATGCAGAGCCAAATATTTATGAGGGATTTCTTCTCCGTTCTCTGGAGAACTCGACTTCCAAGAAACCTTCACTCTCCAGCCTGCCCCAGTCGTCTTTATCGTTACCTCGTTATTGTGCTCACACTCGTTTGGCTGATGTTTTCATCCAAAGCAACAGCAACTGAGCCATTATTTATGACCATCAGGTGGTCTTGATCTCGATCGACATCATAACCCCAGAGCCTTAGCATTTGAGCCATCAGTCCAGATTCTGGTGAACTCGGACTGGGCTACCAGTTTGACCTCCCAGTTTGAGCCAAATGTTTCCTGAACAAATATGGCCTCGGTATTGTTTGAGCCACTTTTTGCTCCGAAGCGTCTTCTGGTCTTTAAATTAGTCATATTGTTTCTAAAAAAGGAATTTTCCCTCATTTCTATCAAAGATATTCTTTGCCTACTGGTAGCCTGCTGGGGATAATTTGATACTTTACTCAAAAATTCCCATTTCCAATGGGATAATTGTAACATAATGACTTAAGTATTCGTCAAGACAGTCGCTAAACATAGACATAAAGGTAATGCCATTGTGAAGTCGTTCAGCAGTCATTCTTTTGCCGTCTTCTCTTTCTCTTTTCTTTATGAAGTTAAGAACAAAAGACGTCGCTTATCAGGCAACCGCGAAACTTTTCCCGCTAACACTGCAGACATAAACACTGAAAAAAAGAACCATCAGCGAATATACATCTCTGGCAAAGAACAACCCAAATATTATTATTATTTTTTTTAATTTGTCTTGGATTATGTCGAGCCTTTGCTATGCTAAGTCCCCGCGGAAGTTGTTGCTATAGAAACAGTAACAGTAAACATCCCATAGTTCCCATCATGTCCAGGACAGAATTCCTCAAGATCTACTGTTAATCCTTTTCAGCTTTAAATGGCAAAAAGGAGTCAAGTACCGACAAACACGGATGGATGTCTTCACGGAAACGACTCTAGATGTTATTGATTACACTTCGGGCATAACGTTGTTTATAGCATTGAGGAATATTACTCATGGCAGTGGAATGGGACACGATAATCCTCAATTCCGGTGAAATGTTGCTCAACCCTTGCCAGGAGAAAAAACATGCTCGTGCACGTGTCCTCGGGGGTATCCGTCTAGGAATACTAATCTAGATCCATTTAAAAATGATCGATGAAGTTCTAGTGTAAAAGATGAAATGCGTGTGTGGTCATCTAGGAAAACCCCTTCCCAAGATGGAGTATTATTATTATTTTTTTTTTTCTACTACTGTCTAAAAACTACAGCCGTTTATTTCAGTGCAGCCACAATAAAGGATCGAGAATAACTGCGGAGAAAATGTATCTCGTTTAAAGTAAAAAAAAAAAAAAAGGTGAAAATGAACAGTACAGAATCTGATTCAAATTAAATAAGAAGGTTTTATTTGAATCCAGACAGAGTAATCAGGAACCCCTTTCGTAACGCGTCGTTAACTCCTTGTGCAGAAGATAGCAAGTAAACAAATGAAGAAGTAGCTGCTCTAGGTTTTTCTTTTTTACATAAAGAGTTAAAAATACTCTCCTCTAGTTACGTCCCTTAAGTAGAAGTGAGGATGTTATTACGAGCAGAATGCATGTGATGAAGAAGTCTTTATACAATGGTGACGTCATCGAAGAAGAAAGTGCAGCGCGTCACGCGTTTTAGCGGCGAAAATACTATCTCTACGTCGTTTTGAACTAACGAAGGGTACGGCGGACGTCTTGTGTTTAATTCGGAGATGGATGCTTTCCAGTGGATCTGGTTAGTTTCTTCAGGTTTTGGTTTACATATTTCTGGCCCTGAAATTAGCTCCGCCCCCCCAGCTGGAAACCAGCTGCTCAGCTCTTCAACTAGCAAGAAATATGTTGTTTCAAGAGATGGTTGGTGGTTGTTTGTGGAGGGGAGCTACTCCTTTAAATGTGAGTTATATGACAGCAGGCTCCACCCCTAATTACAGGAAGAGTTCAGAGTCGGAGGTCAAGCCTCAAACTCGCACAGGTAGTACATGCGCCGGTCGCAGTAGTTGTCCCACCAGTCTCCGTCGTCGGAGGACATGGCGACGCAGTTTTCACGTTTCCCGCCATCCGGCTGGCTGGACAGGAAGTGCTTCCTCCATTGGAAATAGGTGACCCGCGTGTTGTCGTCGAACAGGTAGAGCCCCTCAGAGCGCAGGTCGTTAATGCCCAGCCACACCGGCCAGTTACTGCCGGGTAACGCCAGCTTCACATACTCAGCCAGAGCCTCTTGCTCACGCCTATCCCTCGGCATTGCCATGCGTCCTCCGCGCTCCTGGCATTTCTGAGAAGCGCCGACATAGGTGTCGTACACGCGGTACACCAGAAAACACTTCTGACCCACCTTCCGGCCCTTAACGCAACCTGGAACATGTTAAAAAAAAAAATATTCGAAATTGACGAGTCTGTAAAACCAAATTCAAGAGCTGTTTCTATTACTATCGATTAAAGCTTTAACACTAAACAAAAAGCTGTCAGCGTTCTCTTCCGCACACAGACCTTCCAGACGGCCGATTTCTTTGCGGTTGTCCTTGCAGTAGTTCGAGACGTCGTGGATGGAGTCCTCGACGTCGGCCACTTTGCCCTCCAGCCGCACCAGCCTGTCCAGCAGCTGGGTCACTTTCACGTCCAGCGTGTAGTGGCCCACGTTCAGCTTATGGATGGCCTGGTCCGTCGCCGCCAGCCTGGACACTGAGGCAAACGGCAAAAAAAAAAAAAAAAAAAACACAGAGTAATCTTCATTTCAGGTTTTCCACATTTTTCTGGCCCTGAAATTAGCTCCGCCCCCCAGCTAGAACAAAGCTGTTCAACTTTACTAACTCAGAGCAAAAACATACAACCGAAGGAAAAATGTGGGTTGAACAGAGCCGTTTCAAGGGAAGACCAGTAGAAGAATTTTTAAAATGACAAACCGTTCCTTTAAAATCAAAAAATCAAACTTTGTTAAATATTTATGCAGTTTTTTTTAAATAGCAAGTTTATGCCAGGTACATGTGTGTAATTGTTTTTAATTCATGACAGAATTAAACTGGTCTGGTAATAAATCAAGACATTTACACCCTGCTGTATTTTTAGATGCTTCAAAGTAACCCTTTGATAATGATGATTCGCGTGTCAGTGTGGGCTGCGTGCGCAGGTCTCATCACGCCTGTTCTTAGTGATGGTAAGGAACAAAAACACTACTGCTGGGTGTTTGTGTTGTGAGGAGACGCACACAAGTAGTTGTAGTTGCTCTCGTAGTCGGACTCGGCAGCCGTGGGCTCGGCAGCCGTGGGCTCGGGCTCCTCGATGTCTGGAGTGTCTCCTCTCGGCCTCGCTCCGTCTGAGTCACTCTGCAGTCAGAGAACACCGAGCAAACAGTGTAAATACTGCAGCCTGTAAATACAGCTCTTAATACTGCACATGTAATAAACACAGCTGAAAATGCAGCATAAAAGCTCTTACTGTGTGCTGCAAAACACTTCACTTCAAAGCACTTATGGCTTTTTTTTTGTAAAGATTGCACAGGAAATACTGCACAGGAAATACTGCATGGTGCAAACACAGCTGGAAATACTGCACAGGAAATTATTAGAATGTTGCGGCTCCAACTGAAAACATTCTGTGAGAAATAGCATATGTTGAAAACACAGCTGGAAATACTGCAAAGTACTGTAAATACTGCACATTACAAATACAGCTGTAAATACTGCAAAGGAAATACTGCACGTTATTAATACAGCTGGAAATACTGCAAAGTAAATACTGTATATTAGATATAAAGCAACAAATACTGCACGTTATAAATACAGCTGCAAATACTGCACATTACAAATACAGCTGGAAATAATTTGAAAGAAATGCTGCACATTACAAATACAGTTGGGCATACTGGAAAAGAAATACTGCACATTATAAACACAGCTGGAAATACTGGAAAAGAAATACTGCATGTTATAAACACAGCTGGAAATACTGGAAAAGAAATACTGCACATTATAAACACAGCTGGAAATACTGGAAAAGAAATACTGCGCGTTACAAACATGGCTGGAAATAATGGAAAATAAATACAGCACATTATAAATACAGCTGGAAATACTGCAAAATAAATAGTGCACATTATATATAAAGCTTCAAATACTGCACATTTTAAATACAGCTGGAAATACTGCACATTATATATAAAGCCGCAAATACAGCACATTATAAATACAGCTGGAAATACTGCAAAATAAATACTGCACATTTTAAACACAGCTGGAAATACTGCAAAGTAAATAGTGCACATTATATATAAAGCTTCAAATACTGCACATTTTAAATACAGCTGGAAATACTGCACATTATATATAAAGCCGCAAATACAGCACATTATAAATACAGCTGGAAATACTGCAAAATAAATACTGCACATTTTAAACACAGCTGGAAATACTGCAAAGTAAATAGTGCACATTATATATAAAGCTTCAAATACTGCACATTTTAAATACAGCTGGAAATACTGCACATTATATATAAAGCCGCAAATACTGCACATTATAAATACAGCTGGAAATACTGGAAAAGAAATACTGCACATTATAAATACAGCTAGAAATAATTTGAAAGAAATACTGCACATTACAAAATACAGCTGGAAATAATGTGAAATAAATACTGCACATTTTAAACACAGCTGGAAATACTGCAAAGTAAATAGTGCACATTATATATAAAGCTTCAAATACTGCACATTTTAAATACAGCTGGAAATACTGGAAAAGAAATACTGCACATTATAAATACAGCTAGAAATAATTTGAAAGAAATACTGCACATTACAAAATACAGCTGGAAATAATGTGAAATAAATTCTGCACATTATAAACACAGCTGGAAATACTGTAAAAGAAATACTGCTCATTACAAATACAGCTGGAAATACTGGAAAAGAAATACTGCACATTATAAACACAGCTGGAAATAATGGAAAAGAAATACAACATGTTATAAATACAACTGAAAATACTGCCAAGTAAATACTGCACATTATATGTAAAGCTGTAAATACTGCACATTACAAATACAGTTGGAAATAATGTGAAATAAATTCTGCACATTATCAACACAGCTGGAAATGCTGCAAAATAAATACTGCACATTTTAAACACAGCTGGAAATACTGCAGAGTAAATACTGCACATTATATATAAAGCTTCAAATACTGCACATTTTAAACACAGCTGGAAATACTGCACATGATATAAAAAACCGCAAATACTGCACATTACAAATACAGCTGGAAATACTGGAAAAGAAATACTGCACATTTTAAACACAGCTGGAAATTCTGCAAAGAAAATACTGCACATTATAAATAAATCTGCAAATACTTCACATTATAAACACAGCTGGAAATAAAGCAAAAGAAACACTGTGCATTAAAAATAACGCTGGAAATGCTGGAAAAAAATATTGCACATTATACATACAGCTGGAAATACGATGAAAGGAATTCTGGGTGTTATATAAACAGCTGGAAATACTGCAAAAGAAATACTGCACGTAAATACAGCTGGAAACGCTGCAGCAAATACACAGAAATGCAGGTGCAAATACTGCACAGCAAACACTTTGATATGTTTTTAGTATTTAAATCTAAAAAAATGTTTTGTCTAATATGAATACTGTTTTAAATATAATCGTTTTATTAGTCATTACAGATTAAAAAAAAAACAACAACAACAACAGGAAATATATTAATTTCTGTCATTGATATGCAGATGAATGCATCATTGTCATATTCCTCACAATATAACCATTATTCATCTGATTATTAGATCAATAAGTATCAGTTTATGATTTTTTTTTTTTTTCTTGTATCAGATTTGGTGGTGTTTGTCAGAGTGTTTGTGTAAAAGTCTCACCTGAATATCCTGAGCAGTCTGGTCCTGGGCGAGCACGGTGCCGTTTCCTTCAGTCTTGGCCCAGGACACCCACGGCAATGCCAACGCAGCAAGCAGGAGCACAGCTAACTCCATCTTCTGCTCAGTCTTTCCCTCCGCCTGTACTTTCTTCCTCTGTGCCGCTCGCTCGCTCGCTCTGTACTGACTGATCTTGTCCAACAACAGGAAACTCTTTTCCCACCTCCTTCTTCCACGGGTTGCTTTAACCGAGTGTTAACTCTATCCCTCTCTCTGTCTCTCTCTCTCTCGCTCTCACTTTCTCTCTCTCTGTTTGTTGCACAGTCTCCCAGACACTTATTCATTCATCTCTAAAAAAAAAAATACAAAAACAACCCTCAGGCCTGTCTTGTTGGAACAAAGCCTGTTCTAATGTGTGAAATCTTCCAGTGCTTCCTGAAGCAGGTTGTAATGTGTGTGTGTGTGTGTGTGTGTGTGTGTGAGCAGCGGCTCAGTTTCCTTTAAGCATGGAAGGAATTCAGAGCACCGGCCGGGGCCACACAAAATGCTCCCTTTCTTTCTCCAGTATTTGGATGAGACTGAGGACGGAGGCGTGGAGTCTGGCCTCGAGTCCTCGAGTCGTTCCGTTCTTTCTTTCTTTTCTTCATTACTCAGCTACACTTTATCCCACTAAATCTGTCCCAGATGAGAATAAACACTGTACACAAAGAGCCGCCGTTTACACAGGGTTGTAGACACGGCTCCTGGAGCTTAATGGACTCTTCAGTCGTGGCTTATTTAACTTCCTCCGTGTGTACGTCACTTTTGTTTATGGCTTTAAAAAGAGGAAATGGCTAGGTTAGGTAAGACTCCAGAACACTAAATCTGAAAGTCCTTAATAATACATTACATTAACGATACTGATGCATTGGAGCACTATCGGGGCAGATGGCGGCCTAATGGTTAGGGAGGTGCCCTTATAATTGAAAGATTGCAGGTTTGAATCCCACGATCAGCAAGGTACCACTTGCTGAGGTACCCTGAGCAAAGTGCCGCCCCCCCCCCCAAGCACTGCTCCCCGGGTGCTGAAAATAGCTGCCCCCTGCTGTGTGTCACGTCACATGTGGGTTAAATGCAGAGAAACGATTTTCCTCCGGGGGATAAATAAAGTACTCTAAATAAATAAAAGAAAAATATTGACACCTTTCACGGTATTGGGTGAAAATAGCAGAGGGTTTTATTATTTATATAAACGAACAGAACCCTCCAAACTAATAAATAAATTCATTTCATATATTTTAAAAACAAAACAAAAAAAAAATGGCATGTGGCAAAAATATTGGCACCCCACCTAATATCGAAAGCAATTAGATACAGCCTAAACCACGCACATGCATCCAAATAAATAAATAAATAAAATAACCATTGATAAAATGTGCCATAAATTTGTCTGATTAGATCCACGAGCTTTCTGATGCCGTCCATTTCACACACTTGTGATCTTTGGGTTAAAACAAAAACCTGCACAGTTTTGCTCTAATGTATGAAGGGTGCCAATAATTCTGCACTGTATTTATAATTATTATTATCATTATTATTTTCGTTAGTCATTCCTCTGGGATCCCTTTGGATAAAGGGATAGAAACAAAAATGTCTTCAGGAATGGGCGGGGTTAGTCTAATATACAGTGGGAATAAAAGAAATAGTCCCGCCCAGTGAATGTATTTTTGCTGGTTTGTTTTATTGCTTTTGTGCACGCTGGATTTCGTAAAAACGTTTTCAGATATTGTGATGTGAAACTGTTCAGCACATTAGCCTTAGTTTCTTTACTTTATCGTCTATAAACATTTTTTCAGAAATATCAAGGAACATTTTTATAAGTGTATTTATACATTAATTTATGCATTTTTTAATTTATGCAATATTTATACATTGTGTAATTGAAAGTGGTGTGTCGTCTTTATCTTCTTGAATAACATCAGCTCAAGGTCATTATGTTTGGCAGGGTTGGTCAGCTTTTTTTTTGGATACTTAAACATGTCTTTTCTTCATCTTTGGCTCCTTTAATGGTGTTTTTGGTATTATGTATTTTTTTTTATTTTTATTTTTTGGCAATTCCTCGTTTCAGCTCCATTCAGCGAATCGGATCATTTGACTCGTCAATAAGAGTCGACTCTTTCGGCTACCAAAAGGTGATTGTTCTTTCTTATGACTGAAATTGTCTAATACACTTAAATGCTTTTAAAAACATGAATCTAGTTTCTAGTGAAATGAAGAAGAAGAAAAAAAAAACACCTGCTTTCTGTCATTAATTCATAAACTACAACATTTATCTGTTTTATTAGCAGTGTTGGGCAAGTTACTACAAAACTGTAATGCATTATTTATTACTTGTCACTGTCATTTCAAAGTAATTCGTTACATTACAATATTACTATCTTTAAAAAGTAACGCATTACACTACTATTGCATTACTTTTAAGTTACTCTCACCAAAATAACTGGAAATATGGATTTGTTAATCTAAATG
>JAOVYU010000031.1:2345325-2358279 GCA_025674565.1 Synodontis membranacea
TATATATTGTTGCAGAAAGTGCACTTAATATTCAAATAAGGATGATTTATCAAGACAATGTGTAATAATAATAATAATAATAATAATAATAATAATAATAATAATAATAATAATAATAATTCGTAAAAAAGAAAGAAAGAAAAAAAAAAACAATCCTTACAAGTCCTGTCCCCTTTTTTTCCCCTCGATGATTTGTCAGGTAGGGGTGTTTTCTTTCCTTTCCTTTTTTTTTTTTTTTTCCTCCCCTCTCCAAGTCCTCAGAGCGCACCGAGTTCCTCGCGAGCCACCGTCCGCAGTTCTTATTGGTAGGCGCGCGGTTACATCACAATGGCCGATTGTGACGCGGAGTTCTTTCCTGTTTCCTTCGGCCGCGTCTTTAAGTGGGTGCCTGCAGTCGGAGGAGCGCGTGCAGAGAGCGCGTCTTCTTCTTCTTCTGCTGCTGTTGCTGCTGCTGCTTTCTCCTCTTCTGCTTCTATACTCTCCGCCACTGCACAGCCGGCGCGCGCTCCCGGACACCCCGAGACACGCACTGAGCCAGAGACACGCACAGCTCCGTATTCCATAGAGGAGAAGAAATCTCTCTTTTTCTGTAGGAGTGTGTGTGTGTCGCGTTCACTCTTTTTTTTTGCCCCACATCTCTCTCTCTCTCTCTCTCTCTCTCTCTCTCTCTCTCTCACACACACACACACACATACACGCACACACTCATTTCCCACGCGCGTCGCTCGCTCCCGTTACTTGGACAGAAAAGCCTAGTTTGTCGCCCGGTTTTGATCCTCTTTCTCTAAATTAAAAAGAAAAAAAAGAAAGAAAAAAAAATTAAAGAAGAGGACATTTTTTCCATTTCACGCGAGATTTGCAGAGGTAAGTGGCCCCTTGAAAAGCTTCATTATTATTATTATTATTGTTGTTTATTTTTTAAGCGCAAATCAAATTTCCTTGAGAATAAAAAAAAAAGTGCGGAGTCCGAAATCTGAACGCACGAGGAAGTTTCTAGAGATGGAAACAAATCCTTCACGTAGAGTATGCACACTGAAACCAAGACGGTTATTATTATTGCTTTAAATATATACAAATATATGTATATATATATTTTTTTTATCATTCTCATTATTATGTGAAATTCTTGTTCTTGTAGTACGTCGGTCAATGACGTCTTTTTTCATCGAGAGGGAATTGAAGGGCTGTTCGGATACAATGATGTCTGTGTACACGCCGTAGCTTCCCCGGTACACTTTGGCGTTCACGTCTCAAGTCCTTTGGCTGCGCGTTTTCATCCGCGCGCCGCATTTTCTGAACTTGTGCGCGTTTGTGCGTTTTTTTTTTTTTGCGCGTGTTCTCCCGGAGTTCTCACGCTGCTCCAATCCGTCCCTGTCCCCTGAGATCGCACTGCTCTGTCTGCACCCGTTCAAGCTCACTCCAGCTCAGTTTCCCCGTGGGTGTTTGTGTCTGGGTTAGGGTTAGTGTTAGTTACTACTTTATCACACCTTTGAGTCCCGTATCCATGCTGAAAAGTGAATCGTTTCTGAACAGACGCACTGTTTTTACGCAGTTTCAGCGTTCAGTTCAATACCTAGTGTAGATTTCAAACAGATTTCAAAGTGCTGGATTAGTCTTTGTGTGTGTGTGTGTGTGTGTGAGAGTGTTTAAACCATTCAGTCGTTTGCTCCTTGCAAACCGGCCATTGTCAACGCTTGTTTTCCTTCTGCAGTATCTGTCAGTTTCAATAAATGCGACCGAGAGGAAGTTGGAAGTTCTCATCCACTGTCCTAGTTCCTTGTTCGTAATTCCGTGAATTTTTTTGCGCCTCGTGCGCATGCGCGGACAGGGAGACAGGTGCGCCGTGACGAAAGACAGGTGCTGGAAAGCCGCTCCGCGCCTGGTAAAGGACAACATCGCGCATTGTTTATAAGCTCCCTCTTGTTTTCTTGTGCGTAAACGGACGACCTTCGCCTTCATCCATCCATCCATCATCATCCGTCTATCAAGTGTTTGCCCTGGTAAAAAAACAAAAACAAAAAACAACAACAACAACAAAAAAAACAGTGGTGACAGATTTCACGCGTCCCAAGCGGAAATATTATTCTTATTTTCTAAATATTGCCGCGATTTGTTTTTAAGTCCAAAAAAAAGTGCAGATTTGCGTAGTTTCAGTTTTTTCTTTTTTTCTGAGGATGTGCGCTGCTCCACTGTGTAAGAGCTCCAAAGTCAAGTTCGGACTGGATTTTTTTGTCTTCCAACCCGATTATTGTCTTCTTAGAAAAAAATTCTAAATAAATGATTTAATTTTTTTTAAAAAGGAGAGAGAGAGAGATAGAGAGAGAGAGAGATGTGATTGTTAGGAAGTTGAGAGGAAATTAGTTTGCATAAACAAACTGTGCTTGATTTTATTTATCTTTTTTTCCATCTTGAATAAAATGAAATTTTATACAGTAAATTATTTCTTCCTATAAGTTGCAACTCTGCTTTACTCTTTTTTTTCTTTTAATGGGAGAGAACAATCCTAACCTCTTCTTTTACGCCCTTCCCCCCCAAAAATTATAATTTAGTACATGATCAGATCAATCTTTTAGTTCATCCTGTTGAAAATAAAAGCCCTCTTTCAGCTCCATTTATTTCTATGAAAAACTCTCATAGTCATCCCGAAAACTGAACATGAACTTTTTATTTATTAATTAATGTTTAAAAATGTCTTCAAAATATATTTAAATAAAAAAAATCAGAAATGTTATTTAAAAATATAAAAATATATATATTCTAAATACACCAGTTAAATGTGAACTTTGTGTTTTGTTTAAATAAAAAGAAGAGCACACAGTGATAACCGTGATAACCAGTGGCATCTTTTTTGCTTCTGTAATGTAAAGCGTGAATTTCTTCCCCCATAAGATTTTTTTATATGCCTTCACCAATCTAATCCCAGACAAACGAGGACAGTAGAAAGGCGATTACCATAATTTTATGCAGATTTTTCTTCGTGTTGTTGTTTTCATTTGAAGCAACAATTGTTGCTTTGTTTTTGTTACTAGGGCAGTATACACAATGTAGGACTTTGCTCATGTATGCAAAGCTGAGGTGTTAACCCCCCCTCCATCCACACCCACCACCGTACACCCATTTTCACTCTGCTTATACTTCCTGCTCCATTGTCCTGACCAAATTTAATCAAATTTCCTTTTTGCAAATGCGTATGTTCAGGATAATTTACGATAAACCAGCTGTGTCTTACAAATATAGACATATGTGTAATGTATGAGGCATATACAACGTTCACACTTTTAAACGTTCACACTTTTAAAATATCAAATAAAGCAGAAGTAGTAAATATCAAAATATCATTAGTGGAATTTAGATATGATATTGAATTTCATTTGCACAATAACCAATATATTTATATTTATTACAGTTTTTACAGGATGTATTGTGAATACAGACTCTCTACTATAGAGCAGGTTTAAACATTTTAGTATTGTTAAATTATTCAAGTTATAATTTATTACAATTTAAATGATGCTGATCAACCATGTTTTGTGATTTTGTTCATCTTCCGTTTGGCAGGCTCCTGGATTTTTACCAAAAGCGTGTGAGCCCTGGCCTTTAAGAAATGGCTCAACAGTAGCACCAGTTATGCCGGACCATGACAGTGAGTCCCTCCTAAACCGACAGACCAAAAGAAGACGAGTGGACATCGGCGTGAAGAGAACCGTGGGCTCGACCTCTACGCTGACATCAGCAGTTTCTAGTGACTTCATCGCCAGCCGCACATCAAAATCCGCCATCATCTTTGGGGCCATGAATGCCCATCATACTGGAGAGCAGGACCTTCTGGAGTGTCAAGGGATGCAGCTTGGACACGGGGACTCGAGTGAGACTAAGTCCAATGTACTCCGGAAGCTTCTCAAGAGGGCCAACTCATATGAGGACACAATGATGCCTTTTCCCGGCGCTACCATCATCTCACAGCTGTTAAAGAGCAACATGGCAAAAAATGGAGCAGGGGGAGGAGTAGAGCCGGGATTCCCTAGTAGTGCTCTCTCCAGCACTGGATCCGAGGTGCCTCAAGAGGACGCATGCAGTAACTCATCCCAGGACAGCCCTCAGGAGTGTCTCTCACCATTCAGCCGCCCAACTCTGGGTCCCTTTGACGTTGAGCGGCTTAATGATGAACACCTCCGAGCTAAACGAGCTCGTGTGGAAAACATCATTCGTGGAATGAGCCACTCACCCAATGTAATGATGCCATCAAACTCCAGCTCAAGGGAACGAGAGCGGGACGGTGAAGGAGAACATGAAGGTCCCCAGCAGCCACCAAGCCCACGAGAGGGCTATCGTGAAAACAAGCGCAAACAGAAGCTTCCTCAGCAGCAGCACAGCTTCCAGCAGCTGGTGTCAGTGCGCAAGGAGCAAAAGGTGGAGGAACGCAGGCAGCTCAAGCTGCAGCTTGAGGACATGCAGAAACAGCTGCGGCAGCTGCAGGAAAAGTTCTTTCAGATTTATGAAAGCACTGACTCTGAAGGGAACGACCCAGACCACGATGGAGGCAACCTCTCCGAAGACAGTGCACACTCTGATGCAGGGCTTATGGATGGGGACGTCGATGATCGCCCCATGCACAATTCCACTGCTGATCGTTCTGATAACGAGATGTCAGACTTGGATCCGGGACACTTTCTGGACAGAGCAAGGGCACTGCTAAGAGAACAGGCCCTTCTGGATGGAGAGAAACCCAAAAGGGAGGGCTCGCTTAGGGGCAAAGGTCCAACCTCTATGCATGCAGAAGGCAAGCATCTGGCAGAGACCCTGAAGCAGGAACTGAACTCTGCCATGTCTCAGGTGGTAGACACCGTAGTGAAGGTCTTTGCGAAACCTCCGCGGCCTCTTCCACAGGAGTTCCCACCACTTCCTGCGCCTCAGGATCGTTTTACTGTTAACGGGGACAACCCCAACTTCCACACAACCAATCAGCGCCTGCAGTGCTTTGGAGATGTCATAATCCCCAGCCCACATGAATCATTTGGTGGAGTCCCTCTCCCCAGTGCCAATGATCAAACAGAGGCCCTGCCTTTAGTGGTGCGGAAATCTACAGCTGAACATCACCACCAGTCTTCGGCAGTGGGTGCTCATGGAGGCCACCACCATCCCTCCCTCCATCCCTCTTCCCTATCAGCCAACATGGGCTTCAGCCCACCATCTTTCCGCCACCCATTCCCCCTCCCTCTAATGGGGTACCCTTTTCAGGGTCCACTCGGTGCCCCGTCGATAGGGTACCCAGGCAAAGACAGAGGCTCACCTGATTCCATGGACCTCTCACGGGAGACCACCAGCTTACGGACCAAGATGGCATCCAACCACCATATGGGGCACACCCGGTCCTGCTCGCCAACCCACCCAGGGAGCACGGCTGAGAGTCTGTCTCTGTCGCTCATTAAGTCAGAGTGTGGAGACCTCCAGGACATGTCTGACATCTCGCCATACCCAGGAAGTGCAATATCCTTTTCCTACTATTAAATAAACCCTTTGCTTAAACTCTGCTTGTAATGCTGATAATGAAACTGGGTTTTCCCTAAAAATGTGATGTCTTGCGCTACTTTGGAATGGCCTCAGTTTCTCTAAATGTCAAAGTTGAAAGATCCTTTTAGCTAGTAGATGGAGCATTTGAAATGCTACTCAGTTTACCATCCTCTGTTTAACTGTGTACTTTCGGGTGCTCAATTCAGACCTCCACTACTGATTCCCTGAGTGGCCTCCTATAGGCTTTTTATAAGTCACACTAGCTTCTTTATCTCCAACTCAAATTCCTTTTTCTGTTGACTCCCATGCCTTAAGACATACATTTAAACGAGCTTAGTTCCCTCACATTTCCATAGTTTAGATGGCCTCATGATAAGGGTATATAGGCCAGGGTTTCAGGTAAGCTCCTGAACATAGGATGGACTCTTGCTAAAGTGCTTTGTGTTTCAGGCTACCAGTTCAAGTCAATATACATGCTAATATACATTTAATAAGCCTGGTGCTTAAACAGGATCATCACGTACGTCCAAATTTACTTTAAGAGATTCAAAATATTTTCAGCTCCTCGGGGTATAATTTGGCATCAGCCACGACAGATTTTTGTTGTCAAACTTTGAGGTTCATCCGAGGACTCAAAGTCTAACCTGCTGTCTGTTTTTTATGACTGACAGGTTCCACCTCTCTCAACCCTCATCATATCCTATTATAGAAAAAAAAAAAGACGGAGGAACAATTATCCCTCCTTTTCATTTCCCCCCCCTTTGGATTCATAAAGATCGGTCAACAACCTGAGGGCCCTCAGCTGTTGCTTGGCAGCCAAACAATCTCGCTCTCTTTTTTTTTCTTCTGTCTTTTTTCCCCCTTCCTTTCTTTTCTTTGAAGCAGGCATTAACAGGTGTTTGCGGCTGTATGTTTGTCTTTCATTACACTGCCTCGTCTTGTCTGCCGAGCCAAGGGCCCTACGCACTCCACAGCCGCCCCATCAAGAAAGCGGAGCGAGAGGAATAAAGGAAAAGAGAGATGGAAAGCAATTAAAGCAATGAGCATACGCAGCAGTTATTGTGTGTTTTATGTAGCAATTTTAAAAAATCGCTCGAAATGGTTAGGCTGTAAAGAGAAAAAAAAAAAAAATAGTGGAGTGAAACGCAATTTTTATATTTCCTCTGATAATTGCTAGTATCTTGCTTAGATACAAAACAAAAATTGCTTACGAGTCACATATTTTCCAAAAAAAAAAAAAAAGTGAACATAGCCCATAATTGGCCTAATTGAATTTTGTAGACTTCTAATACTTGAGCTGCCAGCAAAAATGAACAAATGGTTAAAAACACTGCCTTACCAAGATGTCTGTTACTCAGTATATGGAGCTTCCTTTACAGATAGTTCGTCAACTCTTATAGCAGGTAGGCACACTGACTGGCCCAAATATAGGAGCTAAGTATGCTTGAGGAAAGTGCTAGAAATGGAAACGTCATTTGGGTTCGAAATGCGCTTAAGGCATTGCAGATTCAAGATTAACTAAAGGTATGAGAGAAAGAGAGAGAGAGAGAGAGAGAGAGGTGGGGGTTGGATTTGGGATTGTTTGGTTAGCCTGGGAATGGGGTTATAGATGTGTTGGGAATGGGGTTAAACTGTGAACGCTTCGGCGGAAATGGGGTTAGCATGGACATAGAGATGGGGGTAATAGTTCGGAAGCAATTAGGATAGGAATACGGTTCTGGTTATGGATGGGAGACAGGTATGTGATATTATGTTTGAGACTAGCATTAGTCTCGTGGCACGTATTGTGAAACTGAGCAGTGGCAGGTGAAAGTTTCCCTCAGCGTGACCACTAGGCTACTGGCGGCCAGTCTGTTTGACAGACACACAAAAGGGCCAGAGCTGGTTTCAGAAGAGGCAGGGCCGGGGAGGAGGGTGCGGAGGACTCTTTGTCTGGCAAAATCGCATAATCAGCCATTTTGTTGTGTGGCGGAGGTTAGGGCAGGAGAACGTCCTCTGCAGGAATGTCACACTCGGTGCCCGCTTCACACTTACAATGCGTTCTTAGCTTAAATAGATTATTGATGAATGCAGAATGCATGGTGGAAAAAGTGCAGATGGGACTGAAACACCCAGACCACTGGCCAAGCAGATTTTCAGCGTTTCCTCCCATGCAAAGAGGAGAGACCGATAACCGATGCATCTGTGTCATATCTCATCTCATGTCATCTCATCTCATGAAAAAAAATAAAGTTCCGTGGTTATGCCTTCGTGTTATTAAATTCAATGACGATCCTTAGCCCATGAATTATGCTTAAGTGGTCAGCTGGTGCCACATTTATTATTATTAGTTTAAGAGAACTTCAAAAACTAACTTTAAAAGAGATTTCATAAATACGGCTCCTGATGCTAAGTAATTGGGGGGGGGGGGTGAAAACGCTAGTGTTTAATTTCATTGTTGCATGTTACGCTGCAAATGTGTAACTTTTATTTGTGTTCCCAGTGATAAACTTGTCATCAGCTTTCATGTTGAAATGTAGTTTTTTGTGGTTTGTCATGATCCATTCATTCACGGCGCTGAATGAAGTAATGCTGCAAAAGAAAAGAGCAGCTTGTCCCTCTTTCATTCTCTCTGGCCTTTGTGCTCATAAAGCAAGACCAGATGGTGAGAGAAAAAGGGAGAGAGAGTGAGAGAGAGAACGAGAGAGAGAGAGAGTGTGAGAGAGAGAGGGTGGGTAAGACAAAGATGCGCTTTTCCAACTAACCCCACCCCACCCCTTTCTCTTTTTCTCTCATTTCTTTTTTTTTTTTTTTCCCCCCTCTCCCTCAATTATGTGAAGTACTCCACTCGTGGTTGGTCTGAATCCGCATTATCTTTGAATGTGTGCACACTTTATAAGACTTGTTTATGTTTTTGTGATTAGCCGTATTTACATGACAAACGTGTCATTTTACAGTCATATTCAGGCTTCAAAGGGACGTCTTTAGATGCTCTTCGCTAGCCCTTGAACATCCTGGCCAAATTGCTGCCTACAGAAATGAAATGGGGTGGCAAATTTGCTGTCATGATGCCATAGAAGCTTAGGCTGCACTCTGAGCGTGTGTGTGTGTGTGTGTGTGTGTGTGTGTTACATTCAAGAAGGAAAATTCTGCTTAATTTTGACAAAAATTCCGTCAAAGCATGTGTATTATTTTATAAAGTGACGACACACAGAAACCGAAGCTGAAGAGTCAGATCGGAGTTTTCCAGGCTTTTTTTTTTTTTTTTGTCAGCCCCCGAGGCCTTCTCCAAAGTGCTTACCGCTGTATTTGTAGGTGACATGCAAACGATCTCTTACTCTTTTACATCTGAAGGAGGAGGTTGGCTGAGGCTTAGGGCGCAGGGAAAGACGTTGCTCGCTTTGCCTGTGTAATGGCTTTCTCATGTAAAACTGGCTTTTCTGCGGTGGTATATTGGCCGTGACGGCGCAGCACCTTGAGTAATGGCGATGCCAATGGCAAGCAAATCCTGCCTGCTCTCTGCTCCGGGCTCAGCTGCTTTTCCTTAACCCACTCATTTGCACATTCAGGAAGGGCTTTCCCCCAACCACCTGAAGAAGGCCAAGCTCATGTTCTTCTACACCAGGTATCCCAGCTCCAACATGCTCAAGATGTTCTTCTCTGACGTTAAGGTGAGTTCACTGCCATTGACCTTTAATGTGTGAATTAAAGTGTGTGTGTGGGGGGGGGGGGGGTGGGAGTGGGGAAGGGGGGTGACATGGTGTCGGCTTACCTCACTTGTCCAGGTGAGTTCACTTACAAACGTTGGGCAGCCCACTGGTGGCGTTAGGGAAATGTTAAATGCCACAGCTGTTGCTATTGGTCAAGGCCAATGGAGATTAAATCGGAGGGGGGAAAAAAAAGCATACCGGCACGAGCCAGGGCAGCTGCAAGACAGGTAGATGAGTGGGTGGTTGGGTATTTAGACAGTAAGATGGATAGGAATGGAGGCGGATATGGATATAGATTAGTAAGCACCCTGCCCACTATTAAAGTACCTCACACTGAGAGGTTTGTAATCAATTCCAATATCTACCACGATCCACAGTGCACGTATACACAGAGCTGATAAAACCCTTCGCAGGGCACTGAGCGTGCATTATTGTATGAACGAAACCCTGCTACACATTCAGACCATCTTATTCAAATGAACCAACACACTTCCTCTTTTACAATTTGCCCACAGCTAACTACAGAAGCAACAAACCTCCTAATCCTATGGCCTAAAACAACAAGGCCAAGATTTGCCTTTGTAAATGCACTTTTTAAAACACCCAAGCTAAGAAAATAACCACGCACCAATCAGAATTTCCACCCGCCTTTTTTTTTTTGCTGCATTTTGCTTTTAAATAAGTAACATTGTTGAGTTCTTTTTTCCTTTAGCAAATTCAAAAAAAAAAAAAAAAAAAAAAATCTAATCTATTAAAAAAAAAAAAAAAAAAAAGCTTAAAAAAATAGATTAGATTTTTATTTTATTTTATTTATTTATTTATTTACATTTTCTAAGAGGGTTGGGCTGGACAAATGATATTTATTTAGTTATTTATGTGAAATATGCTGATGGAGATTTAAATGTGTTTAAAATGTACATGCAATGTGAGCAGGAATCTCTGATGCCATGGGCTTAGCCAGGTTAGGTCAACTTTGTGCCAGAGTCCCAGTTCTGAAACGTGCGTTCCTCTTCCCTTATGAGGCTCTTATCAATCGCTCCTCTTTCACCTCGGTGCCACCGGCCATTCCGTGTAAACAAACTATTTCCCTATTTCCCACAAGTGCTCAGCACGCAGGCGCTCGGTGACCTCTGCTTTTTATTTTTTATTTTTTTTATCAAAACTCGCATCTTAAAGGGAAAGTTTTGTTTCTGGTACATATATACAAATAGAACAAACATTTCCCTAAATTGATTTTGTTTTCTTCTTCTTCTTCTTCTTCTTCCCCTTAAAGACAGTGTTTACATGATGCCGCATGCATTTTGCATATCGCTCGTGAATAATCTCATTCCCCGCCAGCGCCAATTTTAAGTGCTGTAAAAATCCTCAGCTCTGTGCAGTGCGGTCCTATACAACACAAACGAATAATTTCTTCAAATTAAATCATCAAATTATGACATAAGGTAGGATAATGGCCCTCTGAGTGCATCCGGACCCCACAGACCCGTTTTCCATAATCCTCGCTAGCATTAAGGTTGCGCTTAATTGAACTAGATTAACATAACACCGAAACAAGGTCAAATTGTTGGCAGCATTCTCTCTGTGTGGCTTTGTTCGCGATTGCATTGTGGAACAATAGATGGCATGGGTTTTATCTTTTTTTCCTCACCCCCCCCCCCCCCCCCAATTCCATTCTCATGGGGATCCGCCACTGTCCTTATAATAGTTATTCATTAGTCATTCATTATATTTCCATATCTCATGAATATCAATGCAGGCCATGTTGCATGTTAAAGACTACCCACTGTCTTAATAGGCTCCTGATTATCTAGAGGATTCGAATGGTGGGAACGGGATGTTCATGTAGCTTCCGTTCTGTTCATCACCAGTCTGTCGGAGCGAAGTTGCTCAGAGGTCAGTAATAAGATCACCGCGGACTGAACGGACACTTGTGGAGAGCCCGCTAATTGGAGTGGTTAGAGACCTGTTGACTTCTGACCCGTGCGGGATAGAGTTAGTTGGAATTAGTCACACGTCAGGAAGTGCATGAGGATCGGCTTTGCGTCGAGGAGTCACTTGGCTTTTGAGCACTAATGAGCCACATTAGCCAACATTAAAGTATATTTTTCATGAGCAACTTCATTAAGCGGCCACAGACGCACGAAGTGCGGGAGGGGGATTTAATCTTTAATCCTTAGAAGATTTTTCTTAGGTTCGGCAAAAAACGGCAAGTGTCGTTAACTATCTTCCACGCTAATGGCAATGATGATTACTTAATTTCTGTTTATTTTATTTATTTATTTTTTTTTCAATTATGAATTTGCTTTTTGTGTAACAGTGCTGTAATTTCAAAGGGCGATTATTATTATTATTATTATTATATTTTTTAAAAGCAATATAACAGCTCAAATACAATAAGAAGCTATAATAGTGATAATTAAAAATAAATAAATAAGTAAATAAAAATCAATAAATAAATTTAAATTGCTACGTTGTAGAAAGTTCATTTTAGGAAAATAACACACCAGCAATTCAATCCGAGAACATCTTTTGATTACTTAAATATGAAAAGTAACGTGATGAAAAATAACGTGTTTTATCAGCTAGGAGCTTTTCAGATCAAGCTAGCATACATGCTACGAGTATGTTAGAAACTAGCTAAGCTAGCTAGCCCATTTTAAAACTCAAGACATGCACGCCTCTGCGGTCGCGTTCTGGATTTTATTAATTAAGATTGTGTAACCATATCATCCGGAAATGATCTTACGCGGTTCCTGTTTATCAGAACCCTAAAGGTCCCCAAATAATTCCGAAAGGAAAAGTTAGAATCGAATGTATAGAATCAAGAATCATCTTATGAAAGCGTTAAATTGCAGGGTGCCAAAAGTTTCTCACCTCTAATGAATATCCAGTGTAAATACTTTTACACAATGGCCTTGTGACAATTCCCTAATGCAGGCTTCTTTAATTTTTTCCGCTGATGGCAGAGTAGAGAGGGATGTTTTTTTTTCCTCTTTAGTTCTCCAGCAGGAAGTGTGTGTGTGTGTGTGTGTGTGTTCGTGTGTGTGTGTGTGTGTGTGATATGGTTTAATGCTGGCGCATGATGTTAAGATTGAGGTAAAACAAAAGTACACAGATGACTTCAGAGAGCTGGACTGTACAGTGATAACAATGCCCCCCCAAATACACACACACACACACACACACTCACACACACTTGTTCTCCGTCTTTCTCTCTCACACTCTTTCGCTCTCCGGTGGTGTGACAGGAAAGGTCTTTGTTGTGAATGATGAGGTCATTGTCAGTGATTTAGAGCTCATCATAAAGACACACACACACACACACACACACGCACGCACGCACGCACACACACACCCGTCTGTCAAACCACATGCTCAGGTCGAAAGGGCTAGGCCAGATCGGACAGACCTCCTCATGATGGTCACTCACTTGTCTGTTTTTGAGACACTTTTTTTTTTTTTACAGCCATGTTTTTTTTTTCCAGTCAGTGCGGCAGATAGTCGGTGTGAAAACACACTGAAATTATAATGAACAATTCTTAAAAAAATGACAGAACAAGTGGAGACTGAAACAGAGTCACAGATAACCTCCTGTTTAGCTACACTGATTGACTAGCTAAGCCGCTAGAACTGTTTAAGCTAGCTTGCGAATGTCAGCGTTGAACTTTTTCATTTCAAAATTGCTGTGATTTGTTCTCTCTCTCTCTCTCTCTCTCTCTCTCTCTCTCTCTCTCTTTCTCTCTCTCTCTCTTCC
>JAOVYU010000031.1:2358379-2365879 GCA_025674565.1 Synodontis membranacea
TCTCTCTCTCTCTCTCTCTCTCTCTCTCTCTCTCTCTTTCTCTCTCTCTCTCTCTCTGTCTCTCTCTCTCTCTCTCTGTTTTAGAGCCTGTCTCTTATGTCAGTACTTTCTGAACGCTCACAAGCAGCGTCTGCGTTCCTTTTGTGCGCTAGACTGTGCGCGTGCTTCCCTTTTTTTTTTTTTTTTTTGTCTCTTTGTATCTCCTCTCCGTCCACCGTCCATCCCTCGGCCACTAGCGTCCACCGTCGTCTCTTTCTCTCCGTCTCTGTTCCGTTCCTCTCTTTTCTCTGAACAATAGTACCGTCTAATCTCCATGTAAAAGCTGCTTCCCCTCCCCAGAGGGCTGCTTGCCCATCGTTTTGTCATCTTTTTTTTTTTTTTTTTTTCTGAAAGACGGGAGATGAAGGAGAAAATGGGCGAGGATGAGGAGGGAGGGGGCCTTTTTTGTAAGGGGGGGTAATTAAAGGGGTACGAGGGGCCCGTTTAGCTCTTATCAGCTGTTGTTTGTGAGAAGAGTTTTTTTCTCCCTCTTTCTGTCTCGATCTATCTCTATCTCTCTTTTTCTACCCCCCCCCCCACCCCTTCCTCCACCTCTGTGGGTTCATTGCCCTGATGAACTGTAACCCAGTGCTCTCTTAAACGGTTTAAGGTTGTATTGAATTTGGCAGAGATCGTGCCCAAGGGGGGGACGGGACGGTAGATGAAGGCAGGCCGCTGATTGGTGTATGGGCTTAAGCTGATGTTTGAACTCCCCGTGGGTCCGATATGCTCTTTTTTATGTTGACTTTATCAGTTTTCTGCTCAATTATCCATCCGAGGCTCTTGCAGCTGAGGGCGGCCCATAACTCACCCCCCCCAAGCCTGTTACCCCCCTCCACGCCCCGTCCAGATTGCCTCCTCGACTCGTAGAGAGAGAGAGAGAGAGAGAGAGAGAGAAAGAGAGAGAGAGAGGGGTTTTTCTTTTATTCATGTAAATGATGTTAATGATATTTCTCAGCATTGACAAGCAATCTGTAATTATGAAGATTTGATTAACAATTAACCCTACACTATTTTCCCCCCAAAGGAATACTCGCTAACAAGGCTGGAATTCCTGTACTATAGTAGATATGGTATAAGACGTACTATCACAATACTCTTTATGTTTTTCTTGTTCTACTTATAATAGATAAAACGTGCAATTGAAATGTGGTGCATTACAAGGGGCGAAAAAAAAAAAACATGCTTCATGGAGACGCAGTGAAAACTTTGATATCATAATAAATATGAATAATAAATATGAATGACAGAAATGCTACAGGAACTCAGATAGCCACTCTTTGCAGCCGTGGTGAACAGAAAAGCATCTCAGAATGCGCAGTATGCTGAACCGTTAACCTGAAAAATCAGAAGTTCGGCGTTTCAAGAAGTGCTGATGGCATACCATGCTGCAATTTATCGTCGTCCTGGCCGTCCGTCCAAATTTACTGTATCATGTTGCACTGTATCATTTTATTTATTTATTTATTTTTAAATCCCACTGTAGTTGCATGTGCAGGCGACAGCGATAAAAAAATCAAATTAATCCGGGAGCCTTAGCCGCTAATCGTCTTCATATCCTTCGCTACGTCGTTAAATTCGCACTGAAATGGTATTTAATTTCAGGTTATATGTAGCACAGATGTCCGCATCTAATGGACTCTCTCGCTCTGTCCCTGTCTCCCAGTTTAACCGGTGTATCACGTCTCAGCTGATCAAGTGGTTCAGTAATTTCCGGGAGTTCTACTACATCCAGATGGAGAAGTTCGCCAGGCAGGCCATAAACGACGGCGTGACGGGGGCCGAAGAGATCGCCGTCAGCCGAGACTCGGAGCTCTTCAGAGCTCTCAACATGCACTACAACAAGGCCAATGACTTTGAGGTACACACACACGCTCACACACACACACACACACACACACACACACACAATGAAAAGATGTGCACAAATGTGCTGGGCGTGTGCCTAGCTGGAATCATTTGGACACTGTAAGAATGAATGCCTACGATTTTAATGTGCCACAGTGATTAGAGGGAGAGGGAGAGAAAGCGAGAGAGTGAGAGTGAAAGAGAGAGAGAGAGAGAGAGAGAGAGAGAGAGAGAGCAAAAGACAGAGAGAGTGTCCTGTGTGTCCGGAAGGTTAGTGCAGTCCCCTGGAAGGACCAGGTCTGCTGGCAAAGCACTTCGTCAGAAAACACCTCACACTGGAGTAGAGCAAGGTTATGAGTCCTGCTGCTTCAGAGAGCGAGAGAGAGAGAGAGAGAGAGGGAGGGATGGCAGGACAAAAAAGAGAGAGAGGAGAGACATGGGGGAGAGGGAAGGAGGGAGGGCCTGATGGCAGGGAGAAACAGAGAAAGAGAAACAGACAGAGATACTGGCGAGGAGAACGGGCAGTTGAAAGGAAGTAAAATGAAAGTGAGAAAGAGAGAGAGACAGATAGGGTCACTGACGGAAAGAGAAAGAGAGAGAGAGAGACAGACTGGGTGGAGAGAAAGAGAGAGCTGGAGGGAAATGTGTAGGTGTGGAAAGGAGTCAAGGATAGCAGAAATGATATCATGCGGAAATATCTCGAAAACCGAACGTCTCGATGCACTCAGCAAATACGTTCTTTCCCAGACGTTCAGAGTTCACGGATAATTTTCCTTATTTCGGACATTTAATTCCTGGAAAGCAACAACAGAATTTCGGGGTCGAAATCATTTCCGAACAAAAGTATTAATAGACTCAAGTATTAATTTGCTAAGATTTTTCTATCCAGTGTGTACAATAGACAGCAGCATCAAAGACATTATACACTATACGGCATCATATTATTATTATTATTATTATTATTATTATTATTATATTATGTCATTATTATTTTCGAGAGATGAGCAGCGAACGTGAACCGTATTCGCCGCAGTTAACCTGAGCGTAACCTGAAACACGCTCTCTGAGCAGTGCTCATGCCTCGCAAACTGATTTTAAAGCACTTACACTGAGCATGCTAGGCACCCGTGAACAAGTTTCGCTAACGGTCAAATTTAAACGGGCGGCATGTTCAAAACGTACATTTTTTTTTTTATGTAAACGCTATATGTCTGATGACTTATCTGTCGTTTACAGAGCTTAGCCGGCTAGCTACAAACGAGCGCGCGGTCTACCCGGGAGCGCTTTTCTGGACTGGAGTTAATGTTTTAATGAATCAGCCCTGGCTAAAAAGGGACGTAGCTTCGGGAAATATCAGGAAGTCGTATCGTATCCGGGATTCTACTGGATTTATACGGTTATATCTGATCGCGATGCGATTTTATCACGTGCGATGTAAAGTTTTTGACCCTGAAACTACTTCAAAGCAGAATTTTTTTTAATGTAAAAGCTCAGTGTGAAAACGCGGGACATCGTGTTATCCTTATAAAACAAAAAAAAAAAATTATAACCTTTTGTGCTCTGTTCTATATTTCTTGCGAGATCAGACCCACTTCCTGTTTCCACGTGATCTGAGCACACAGCGTCGCCGCACACTTATCTAATCTCACGTAGGCTTTCTGACCGCTATCAGTGTTCGTAAACGATATAATGATCTATAATGATCTTACCCCCCCTCCACACACACACACACACACACACACATCTACGTTTCTTCCCTCTCACGCTCTTTTTTTAATGTTTTTTTTTCCTTCCTCTTGCACTTTATCTTGCCAATCTCACCACCTTTCCTCTCCTACTGACCGTTTTCCCTGTCGAAAGAAAGGAGAGGTTGTTCCTTCTCCACACCTGACGCCCACACACACTCACACACACACACACACACTCTTCTCAGGCTGCAGGAACTTAAGGTTTCATGCTCGAGATGATTTCCATATATAAATGAGAGATTTGCCTATGGAGAGGAGATGGGTGAATAAGTCTACTGTTGTTTGTGAAGTTTTGCCTGGCCTGCGTGTGTGTGCGCGCACGCTCGGGTGTTTGTGTTGGTGTTGGCGGGAGGCAGACGGGAATGTTTTGCATATTAAGGATTTTCTCAGCAGGTGTCTGATGGATCTAATAGCTGATCAAAACTTTGTACAAGGAAATTATGCCAAGCCATGCAAATCTTTACAAACTAACCCACCTGACCGTACTCTGTGTGTGTGGGTGTGGGTGTGTGTGTGTGTGTGTGTGTGATATGATGTAGAGGCAGAAATTGTGCTGGTTGTGAACTTACATGTCCCCAAGATACCCAATCTCCCTACCTGGCTAGATCACCATTTGAAACACGAGCCCGTGCTGATTCAGCATCGCACACGCACCCGCACACGCACACACACACGCATACACACACATACGCGGCAGGGTTTATTTATTTATTTATTTGTCCTGCTCCATGTACTCAGGTCCACCTTGCGAGACTCTTTAGTGTATAAGAGTGTGTCTTGTTTCCTCAACCCCCCCCCTCACAACCGTCTCTTTTCTCCTGCTTGACGGTAATCAGCTCTGTCACTGATTTCTTTCTTCGCTCCCTTGAGAAGCCTTTTGTAATTATTATTTGCTACTTCCTTCATTCCCCCCCCCCCCGTTCTCTTTTGCACCCATCGTTTTCTTCTGCTGTTTTCGTTCCTTTCATCCTCTTCAAATGCTTTTCTTCCGTCCGTTCCTCTCTTGAGCCCATTAGGAAGTTTTAATGACATATTTTTCCCCTCACGGCACAGCGAGCACAATCAGCAATTAAAGCATCTTCATTAATTACTTTCCCCCTCTCTCTCTCTCTCTCTCTCTCTCTCTCTCTCGCCCTCTGTTTTTTCCTCTCGCTCCCTTTTCTGACTGTTCGCTCTGTGTTCCTCGCCTCTATCTGTCCGTAAACAATTACACGCCACGTTTTGTGCCGGTGATTATTTTACATTCATTTAAGAACTACAGGTTGTACTTTTTTTTATCCGTTTCGATTTATATTTAACGTTGCAGGACATCTGCAGAACATATGTCTTGCTCTAGCAGCTATTATAGATTATTAGAGAAAAGATAACTTAGAAGAACGTGCGTGTTAATATAAGCATGCGTGTGTTACTATAGAAACGTGTATGATTTTCAACCATCATTTGGAAGATGTGGGTCACGTGAGAAGCGAAAATAGAAATCTGTTCGACTACTAAAAAAGTGCTTATGATGTCAAATGCTGATGCTGATCTAGTAACAGCTTATTCCAATCCACGGTACATCATCACATTTATTAAGACTTACAAGACAAAAAAAAAAAAAAAAAAAACGGGAACCTGTTTCAGCGCTTTTTTACATGGCGGAGCTGTACGTGTATGACCGCCGGCCTCCCTGCAGGCTGGAACGTCTTGCCTAACACACTCCAGGTCGTCTTGCCTGCGCCAGACAGAAGCACTTAGTGCCAGAGTGCAGTTCTCCCCCGTGGCCCGGGGCAGGTGGGGTTGGATTGGGTTTGAATGAGGTCGTCTGCTTCTTCTCATATTGCCCTCGACACGACGGACCAGATAAGCCATTTAGCAAAGACAAAAGGATCTGATTCAGACGTGTAGCCGCTGACTGTCACTTTTGCATGTTTTTGTGCACTTTAGGTGAAAAAACTGTGTCGAATCCCGGACTCGGGTTTCAGTGTCCCCAAAAGCGATTTGCAGCTTGTTCTTTTAATTGCGCCAACACTTCTTTCTACCTGCCGGTGAAACCTGGCCCTTTAGTCCCGGATCTAGACGTGACCTTGTAAGAGTCAAAGTTTTACTAGCGTGCTCTGGAGTGGTTTCCATCTGCGTATGTGTGTGCGTGCATGCGTGTGTGTGTGTGTGTGTGTGTGTGTGTGTGTGTTTGTTGAGTTCAGAAGCCATCCCAGACCCTTTCCCTCAGGCTGACATTGAAAGATCTGGTCTTTGCTTTAATCTGAATTGATCTAAAGTGGCCTCAATCACTGGTAAAGACTGCTGTTCTGACACGGGTCTATGAGGACACACACACACACACACACACACACACACACACACACACTCACACACAGCTCCCCTCCCCTTCTTCTGCCCTTTCTTGACTTCTTTCTTGAAGGCAAGATTCTGTCTTCTTTGTCCTTCCTTTCTCTCAGTACGTCTCAGTCCCTTCCTCCATCCTTCCCTCCCTCCCTCTTGTTCTCCCTTTCCACCTGCTCCTCTCTCCATCCTGATATTGAGATGCAAAGGAACAGCTTGTCACATTCAACATGCTCAAAAAAGACCCCCCCCCCCGAACCTCAACACTGAGCGTCCGTGCCAAGGAGATTGGCGCACACTTGGCAGGGCGAGAGTGCCAATGGCCTTGTCTCAAGTCCTCCCGCATCCCCGTTTTCCACCCAAATAGATCGCGCCAAGATGGTGGCCATCAGTGCTGGCTGGATGCGTCTCTCCCCTGTGGTGTGCCCCTCGGCTCTATCCTCGGCCCGCTGTTAATCTGCTCCATCCTCTCTAACCTTGTGAATATACAAACTTAGAAGTATAAAATATTCTGTGTTGCGCCGCAGAGTTCTCTGTAGCCCTGAATTTTGGTGAACGTTTCCGTAATGAGATGTTTGCTTGACTTTGGAAGGAGTCTCTAAGGTATAGCTGTGATGTTTTACCTCTTGTAGAATACACTGGCCTGCTAGTTAGACCAATTCTGGGAAAGCTCTTGAACTTGGTATGTATTTGCAAAACGGTAAAGTCACACCATGTCTTATGTTTTCTTTAGTCCTTCTTCAGTTGTCTTTCCACACTTTATACTCCAGATGTCTGAGCTCCCACCCTCGGAAACACACCCACATCCCCTCCTGACACACACACACACACGCACACACACACACTCACACACCCCTCACTCCGTGCCATTATTACGGACTTGCGACAGTTTGACTCCAGGGACCTGATTTGTGACCTCCGCTTTGCTCCGTGTGCCCTGAATCAAACACAATCTGGGCGCCATGTGGAGCACGTTACAAAACAACAGCTCCGCCGGAGCCCCGTGTCCTCCCTGCTCCCGAATCCCGGGTCTCATCTGTAATGCAGATTACAATCGCAATCTGCTCACGACAGACCCAGTGCGCAGAGGTTATAAGTGATATTAACGTGCGTACAGTACATTAGCGAAGACAAGATATCCAGCAGGCAGGATATCTTGCGTGACAGTCGGGCGAACGGGAACATCTTCGCAAGATGTCGTCTCAGGTGTTCAGATGATATCAAGCGTTCATTTACATTTGATTTGGTTAGCTTGCATTGCAGTCGCATAAGCATGACTAAACACTCCTAGCAGCCTTTAGTGGGCGTTCCGGTTGTGGAAAATATGACTGAATTCATGGAACACCATGGCTTCAGATTTTCATGATTAATATTAGTTTATATATAATTTATATGGTTTTAATAATTATAATTAAAATGATAATTTATTTCCAATAAAATAATCAATAAAACGTGTTTAAATTATAATCAATTATTTTAAGAAACTTTTGTAAAGTTGTAGAAATAAAAAAAAAAAGAATTGATAATTTTATTAACTTGTAAT
>JAOVYU010000031.1:2370879-2375234 GCA_025674565.1 Synodontis membranacea
CTAACATCTTGGTGCCAGATACCACAGCAGACCTTCAGAGGTCTCGTGGCGTCCATGCCACTGGAAACTACTTCCATGTTAAATAAACTTCCAGCAGAAAACTTCTGTCAGTTATTATATAACCCATAATAATATATATATATATTTTTTACATTTGTTATTTGTATAAGTCCATTTGAATGAGAGCAGGACTTTGATTTGATTTTGACTCTGATTTTGATGATTTGTCTCTTGTTGTTTCTGCAGGTTCCTGATCGCTTCCTAGAGGTTGCTCAGATAACGCTGCGCGAGTTCTTTAACGCCATCGTGGCCGGGAAAGACGTTGACCCATCCTGGAAGAAGGCCATCTATAAAGTCATCTGCAAGCTGGACTCGGAGGTTCCAGATATCTTCAAATCCCCCAACTGTCTCCAAGAGCTCCTACACGAGTAACGATTCCCCCCAAACCCCCTCCACTATACCCCATGATTTGAGTTTTTGAGTTTTCATATTTCTTCAGCCCATTTTTTCTGTTCTTTTTTTTTTTTTTTTTTTTTTTTTTTGAATGTATGGCATATGAAGTAGCATTCCTAAGTTTTTTTTGTTTTTTTTTTCCCCTCCTTCTTTCCCTTGGGGTGATCTAGTTAAATTTTGAGATTTCTTGTCATTTTATTTTGCATATTCTTTTTCGTGTTTCATATTTGGAGGGACTTTGATCCCACTAGGGCCCTTTGACTTTTTTTGCCTGCCCGCTCTGGAATTATGGGTAATCCTCATGAAATCCTGATACTGAAGCCAAACAACTCAGTGAACTGGTATGACTGACGACTTGGGCTTGTTCAGACTGAAGTTTTGAAGTGTGTATTTCTCTGGAGAAGTGGGCATTGCATTTATAGGGTGTATAGAATTATTAATATTATTATTATTATTATTTCTATTATTATTGTTATTTTATTACTGTTGGTGTTCTTGTTGTCGTTGTTGTTGTTCCTGCTTGGGTAAGACTGGCACTTGGAGGTTTTTCTTTCGTTCTTTCGTTCTTTCTTTCTTTCTTTCTTTCTTTCTTTTTATTTTCCTTCTTTGTTTCAAGATTGCAAGAAAATAAATTATTATTCCAAAATGTAAATCTCTAACTATATGCAAAACTATATTACAGACTTTACATTAGAATAGCTTTTCATGAAGTCCTCGCCCCGGATTTTGGTTTATATGGGTCCAAGATTTGACATTTTGGCTGGCTTTGATTGACAGCCCAATGCACCAATCACAGCATTTGAAAGGGCATCATAACCCCTCATTTTTTTTTTTTTATTATTTGCTACACAGCCTATTTTTTTTCCCCTTCTTGTCAGTTCTCTGGTTTGCACAGAAAACACATCTTTTCTGTTTTTTTGTTGTATTGTATACTGCAATGGTCCAGTCCCTCTGAAGCACATAGTGTCACCAACACACATGCACACACACACACACACAAACACACACACACACACACACACACACACACACACACACAGACTGAACTTGCTCAGTTAAAGAGGCATCTCTTTGCGTCGTGGACAAGCGGGAGGTCGTCATGTCAAGGCCGGGTTTCTGGACGACTACACCACGGATATAACGTCAAATGAAAAATTTTAATTCCATCACTGTGCACATCTCAAGAACACACATTTAAATGCCCTTCAACTGCTCATTCCAGAGGAATCATTTGAAACCTTCGAGGACGTATGTGAGTGTGTGTGTGTGTGTGTGCACGTTTTTATTTTAATTTTTCTGCGCGCGTGATTTAATTATTATTATTATTATTGTTATTATTTTATTTTTTTTTTTTTTGCTGTGTGGTAATTAGCTCAGTATTTTTATGGTGTTTCTTGAATACTGAACTGCTATGAAAATAAAAGGCAACCATGTTTGAAGAGGACACATTGCAACCTGAATTCAATCCTTGCATACGATTTTATTTCATTTTATTTTATTTTATTTTTTTTCCCCTGGATGTTACGATTTGAAAGTTTGTACTGTATGGATATGAATTTAAAAAAAAAAAAAAATGCACTTACCTGTTGTTCAGTGAAAGCAATGACATTGGATTTTATTTAATAAAGATTGAAAATATACTTGAAACGAAGATTTTGTTTTTAACTTTCGCGTTTTGCTATTTTGCTCTCTTTCTATAGTAGCCGTAGATACCATTGTGCACGTACACGATTTTAAAAATAAATGAATGAATGAATGAATGAATAAATAAATAAATAAAAGCTCTCATGATAGTAAAATGGGAAAGCAGATGGCAAAAGACATTTACAAACCAAAAAGGCAATGGCAAGTCTGAAAAGAACGCTAAAAACAGCACAGATTCGCACAAGAGCAAATTAGAAAACGCAACAGCAAAAACCTAAAAAAAAAAAAAAGTAATAATGATTAATTAATTAAAAATAATAATAATAATAATAATAAAAAAAAACATTAACTTAAAACCAAAAAAATATCAGGTCCTTATTGAACATCACCTGCTCGTTGCTGATTGGACACAACATCTGGGAAGGCGAGAAGATCTAAAGCATATCTTCTCCTTTGTTAGAATTCTTATACTTGTTGTACGCCCTCACAGCGGAGTGGCCAAAGGCAAGTTAACAAGTTGTGGCAAGAACCCATGAGCTAGATATTTGTATAAATAACCAGGCTTGGAAAAACACTTCTTATGATCGCAGCACCTGTGCTGTCTAGTTCTTTACCTGGTATCCTTTTCATTACTCTCCAATTTTCAGGTTATCAGGCAGAAGGTTAGGAAATGTTGTAGTGTTCAGGATGTACTGTCTCACTGGCATGGTCAATGCACTTTATGTTCATTGTTAGCAAGACCTTTTCGTACATATACCATCCTGTCGCTAAGAAGTTGGCAGTTTGTGTTCAAAACGTACCCCAAAGATTTGTCGGATTTCCAATACGGTGAAAACGTCTTTGTTGAAATTCCTTCGAAGAGAGTCGAGTAAAACGGTCCAACCGATATCCCCGTCCGTCGTAACCAAGGACACCGTTCAAGCACAGAACTTTAATGCTAAAGCTAAACACTAAACGCTAGCTAACAATTTTGCCGTTCAAATTTGCCGTTCTTCCTTACTACGATCTTATCATTATTTCCTAATTATCAAAGTTATTTATTTATTTTTCAATTTTTCACTTAATTTTTTTTTTTTCCAGTTCTGTTTGCTAGGAAACATTATTTCCTAACCTATGTTCTGTAACTTTGCACCATGCAGCTAGCATTAACTCTCAAAAATAGCTGATTGTAATGTAAAGCGCTGGATGCCAGCTTCGACAGCTAATTTGTCGCTCTTCTTTAGTACAGTATATTTCGTATAGTTTGCATTAGGTTTCTTTTACCGAACCCGATCCCGGTACACATGCAACTTTAATTTAACACAAAATAAACCTGGGGCATTGGGAACATCTTTGTTTTTGTTTTGTTTTTTTATTTATTTTCCTCCCTGAATAATGTAACAGGTTTAAATACATTATTTGAATGCAATCACTGGTGAGAGCTTGGTGAAGCATTAAAAAAAAGTTCCGAAACAACAGGTTGTCGTTTTCACGGTTGTGAGTTTAAGCACACTGGTTTGAGATCAAAGAATGTTTAGATGGTTCTCAAGTGAACCGGGTTTCTCTTCTTTGCCGGTGTATTCTCTGGCCTTTCTATATCCTCGCTCTATGAGCAAACACGACGAGGCAGTCAAGATTGCATATTTACCCACACACAAAGGCAAGACCCCACCTGTTACTGTGTTACTGTTCTTTCAGATACTCTTTTCATCTTAAGATCCTTTGGTTCTGTGGGAGATGAAGGAGTGGTCTTTGACATTGTGCAACACAATCGCCAAATCTTTCATCCTACTTCAACCGTCAAAGGTTTCAAAGACCTTTATATATGCATCCTCATGAGAGGGAGAGACACGGTGAGAGAAAGAGAAGCAACAGGGAGAGAGAAAGAGAGAGAGAGAAAGAAACCGAGATCATGGATGAGACTGGACGGAAGATCGGAAGACTCCAGCGCCAATAACTCAAATTACGCTCCCCTGCAATTCGAGCTAGGGAAACCACTGGCGTTTACGAGGATGGCGTGGAAGTGTTGCGGCGTTTACGGTCAACTCCATTATAAATTTTCTTTATTTTCCTCGAGTACTTCCCAAAGGTGTGCTCGTTAGTGTTTTTATTGCCCGTAACGTCGAACTTCTCTCCTGTGATCAAAGCAAGTGGTTTATGCACGTTCCAAAACCACAGGTCCATGCTGTACCCTTTGGTTGAGTTCATGTCCCTCCCGTCAGTTAATGTCCCGTCTTTATTGCTCAGAAAGCCAAAGATGGCAGAACTCCATCCTAAAC
>JAOVYU010000031.1:2481026-2491485 GCA_025674565.1 Synodontis membranacea
TGTCTCCCATCCAAGTACTAACCAGGTCCGCCCCTGCTTAGCTTCCGAGAACAGGCGAGATCGGGCACCCCCAGGGCTGCATGGCTGTACGTAATCTTGCTAGCTGGCTATTACTTTTTCTGATTTAACTTCCCGGCTAATTATCGTCAGAAAGTAACGGCTAAGAAAGAAGTGAACTCTTAAAAAAAAAAAAAAAAAAAAAAAACAGGGGTGGACAAATGATTAGCTATAGCCCAACTGAAATCCATCCAGTCCCGTGGTTTTAATTGCCTAAACACAAAACCCCTTAAACTTACACTGGACAATATTAGTTAATAGAATATAATAATGTAAAACAAGTGAACTGGCTAGCTTAGTGTATTAACATAGACTAATATTTACAAAAGGATGACTGCATAATCATAGTTTGCTACTTCAACAAAACGTCACTGGCATACGTTTAGGGGTAAAATTATTATTTGAGTCTGGCTAACGCCTTCGTAGTCTTATGCTAGCAGGAGAATTTGCAACAACTTTGAATAATAATAATAAAAAAACTTACGTTAAAGGTGCTTGTCCTAGGCTTCTGATTTCTCCACCCCTGCTTAAAACATGTTCACTTTTAATACACAAGTTTAATATTTCTCTATCATGAATACATGGCATGTCCTAATCTGTAAAGTGATGTATACAACCTGAAGCGGCACGTTTCAAGACAAAACATATGCAACGTAAAGGGAAAGCGGCAATAGAGATAGGATCGAATTTTACTTGAAGCATCTCATCTTATCTTATCTTATCTTATCTTTTTTTTTTTTTTTTAATTATTATCAGCATTTGCACCAATGAGTGGAACTTCCGGTGTGTGGAAATCCACAGGGTGAAATCCCTAGGGTGTATGAGACAAAATGAGCGTCAGCTTGTGAAAATGTCAAGAAGTTGGTGTTGGAAGGTTATGAATGGTGGCTTTGTTTACCAAACCTGCTATAGATCAGATTCAGGATCAGCTGGATACAAAATAGCAGTTTCTGGTTATTACTGTAGATTCAAAAAGACAAAAAAAAAAAAAAACTAAACAAAACAGTCTGCTCTAGAATGATTCCAATCCAACCTCCGTGTCTTTGGTTTTTTTTTAATAGTATTTTTTTCTTTTTTTCTTTTTTTTTTTACATATTTCATTGTTTTTTGTTTTTTTTTACTTACTTTGAATGTTTTTTTTTTTTTGTGCCTTCATAATTTTTCAGCGTTTTCATACACGCATAGTATACAGCTTTTTCAAATCCAGGAAGTGACCTTTGGCCGGAGAAACAGTGAGACTTTAAAATTTTATAATAATAATATTTAATGATATAATATTTCATAATGTAGATCACATAACGTTATATACTATATAATCCTGAGTTTGCAACAAACGACTGTTCTTGACTGTGTAAGGAAAAAAAAAATGGTGCATATTTAGCTTGAATGTATGGCATGCGAGGAATAATTAGGCAAGAGTGTAATTATTGAGGCGAATCCAGATCAAGCAGATACGGAATGCAGGGAGCATGTTTTAAGGCTCTAAAGGATCCACAGTGATGCTAGGTGCTCATGGGGAACTCGCTCGTGATGTTCCCATCTGTGTCTGAGGTGATGGTTTTGACAGCAGCCTCCCGGGTCAAAGTAGCGGGAATGGAGTAAGAGCAAAGATTAGGCCTTTTCTGCTCCGTAATGTCTGCTGCCTGCAGGGGAATATGTGTGTGTGTGTGTGTGTGTGTGTGTGTGTGTGTGTGTGTCTCGCATCAAAAATTTAGCTTCTACTCAAAGGGACCGGTATGAAAGTGTGGTCCAGCATAAAGCTTTAAGACGATGACAAAATACACAAGATGAATTCTGGATTCTGATTGGGCCAGAAGGTGTTAATTCATCGCCTACAGCAGCAGCACTGACATTCGTTCCAGCTGTACTTCAGATCGCGGTTTTCTATTAACACCTTTTCATTTGACGGACGATACACAAATGTCTCCTCAGAATGTGTGCAGTCAAAAATCGCTGATGTCGCTGAGGTTTTCTGTAAATGGTAGATCTATGGCCGTGCCAAAACCTTGCAACGGTCAGAGGTAAAGCCATAAACTTTACCTTTTCCCTCATGGGAAAGTTCTTTAAAGGTGCTATATGTAAAATTTTGCCACCAGTTGAACTCTACAGAAAGATGTATGCCACTACAAAGTCAGGGTTTCTGCACCATCAAAAGAAAGAGCCTCACAAAACAGATTGGTCATAAGTCAGCTGGGATTGGCTCCAGCTTCACCCGTGACCCATGACGGATGAGCAGCCTAGAAAATGGATGGATGGATCGATTCATAGAATACTCCCTTGGGGGCAGCATGAGTTCTTCTTCCTTTCATGTTGGACTGAGGGCAGACTGGACGTTACACTGACTCACTGTCACCCTCTTGAGGTGCAGAGTGGTATTACGAGACAGGACGGCCCATCCTGTCTCGCGGCTATCTGGTTCACACGCTAGCTTCAGTAGATATCTCTGCAACACAATACACAAAGGTCTTTGACGGAACCTGTTACTTCTAAAACTGTTATTTCTTTACATTTTGTTGACAATTTTTGTTAATTTCTGAATGCGTTCTTACACATAGCACCTTTAAAACTGGAATGAAATTGGTCAGAACGGGAATATCGGGAATGCGACGGGTTGGTAAGAGTTAATTGTCCTACAGTATAACATCACAGTGTTTTATTATTCATGTAAACTGATTTCTACGCCTATTTGTTACGTTGCAAAGGATCTCTGCTGTCATTGGTGGAAATTTCCAAGGATCATGAAACGCACCCAGTCATGATGACGCCAAGGTTGAGTCGACGCTTCAGTTATACCTTTCATTCATCTTTCTAATGAAGACACTCTCACTCCTCACATTTCCTTGCTAAGTATTGTTGGGAAAGCTGAATTGTCCATTTTTAAAAAAAAAAAAAAAAATAAGCCTTATTAGTCCCAGTAGCTTTACTTAACCTGTAGACACATTGCGGGTTTGTTCATCCAAACCGCGGTTTTGCCAATCTTTCATCTTTCCATCACAATGAATGTACCGCAAAGCTTCTCTCTAAAGACGTGGAGATCGCTCACGAATGTATGGTAATGGCATCGTATTGTGGTTTAAAGTCCATCCAAATCGTTTAAGTAATTTCAAAACCTTTTTTTTTTTTTTTTTTTTAACGCTAAAACATTCACTTTGGCAGATTTTCTTGTGTATAGAGCTCCTTTATGTCTTCGTTAATCAATGGAACGATTATTTCAAGTTGCATGTTTAATGTCAGTGTTTGCAGTTCAGATTTCTTTGTATGATTCAGCTAAAGAAACTAAACCCAACGGACTTTGAAAGGTGTTTATGAACTCTTCTTGTACTGCAAAATCCCATACAATCTTTTTCCAATGACCTGACACAATAAAGATTCTTTTTTTTTTTTTGTATCGAAATGATTTGCAGTTTATTTCATTGTCGCTGCGTTGTGTCACTCTGGCTCCTTTCCATGAGTCAGTACATAAACTCCATAATAGTCTGCTGCGCTTAAAGCCATTTAAAGCAACTTGAATGAGGAAAGACGCTTTACTGTATTGACAAAATGCACGGTGGTTCGTTTTTTCTTCATGCTGAGTTATGAAACTGTACGGTCATGCTGACTTTCTGCTTTCTGATTTTACCCCACAATTTTTACAGTATATCTGACATCAGGCTTAATCCTGCAGGCTAATAACGTGCATCGTGTTCGGGGAAATAAAGCAGCGTGACGTGTTTAAAAGTGGCACTTCCCTTTAAAACTTAAAATCAAAATATATATATATATATATATGACATGACAGTAAAGCACTGAACTAAACAAACATTAACCTTGTAAAAGACAGGAAACCCAGAGACACTATATAGAGACAATAATCAAGGGAAACCCAAAACATAGTGAAGCCATGTGACAGGGTCATGTGGTTAATTGTCGTCCATGAGAGCTGATGCAAAATGAAGGTCTGAATGAATTGTCCTAGTCATAATTAAATCATGTTTTAAATGAGCAATCTGGCTTCCATTCTTATTATTAGCTTACAGAATAGCACTTGATCCAGCACAACTTAATAATCTTGATAATGAAATAGTGATAGTAGGTTTTTTTTTTTTATTGTTTTTTTACTTTTCTATTTTGATTTGATCAATTCGCTCAAAACGTTATCCGTTATTTCATTTCTGTCCTCAACACACGCGCACCTAAGAGCCCAGAGCCCGTTACATTGCATTACATTGCGAGCGTCCTGGCACACACGCCGGCGTGAACGTCTGCTCATGACGCCCACATGTGATCACAGATAAGAAGATGGAGAAGTACGGAAAACATGTTTGCATGTTCAGAGAAAGGTATCATTGTTCCAATCACGGCAGACGATTCAGCCGAAGGTCATTCTGGATACAGACAAAGACGTCTCACGGACACGCACTCGCGCCGGAGCTGAATGGTGTCATTACCTGAGCTTTTCACATCTCGAGTGAAGTCGGCGAAGTGAACATGTGAGCTATTAAGCTGTGCGTGCGGCACCAGTGTCCACCACGCAGCGTGTGCATGCCATTGACTCTAACCAGATCTGACGGTTCATTTAATCTCTGAAAAGAGAAATCAGGCTACGTGAAGGGACCATCTGATCTGCAGCACTTGAACCGTAATCACCATCTGTGGCCTTTTTTTTTTTTTTTTCTTTTTATTCAAGAGCTTCTACAATTAAACATCAGTAATTACTTCTGCAATTAAAGTGCACTCAGGAACGGATGATTAGTGTATAATGGAGAAGAACTGGTATACCCTTTTCATGTGTAGGGATTGTTTCCAGTTTTCATATTTAAAGAATCTACAAAAAAAAAAAAAAGAAACGTGATTAATTAACACATAAGTATAAACATATAGCGATGATAATGATCGAAATGGTACAGTTTCCCATGAAGACACATTTACTTAAATATTTACGGAAGAAGTCCTCATTGTCATTGTCATCGATTCCGGATTTCCAATATGGCCGTCCAATAAGGTTACAGCGTTCGATAATAGCTACAATAGTCGACCAGCAGATGTGCGAGACTGAAGAATCAAACCTCAGACACTATGCATGTCATTTTGACTAATTCGGTTTCAAAAACTCAAAAAAAAAAAAAAAAAAAAAAAAAAAAAGGATGTAAAAAATGTGCGTGTGTGGGTGTGTGTGTGTGTGTGTGTGTGCACTTATGCTAAATGACTTGATCATTAGCAGGCTTTCAGTTGAGCCTCCTTTCAAGCTCCAATAAAGACCTGCTCTCTCTCTCTCTCTCTGTTGTCCTTTGTCTTATATTGCATCTCCAGATGAGATCCATCATACACCGATTACTAGAACACACAATCATTCAAGTCATTATTCTCCCAAACAAGCCGGGCGACTGATTTTTTATGCCTGTGGCCTAAAATTAATGAAGCTAACAAGTCACGCTAAAGTAGTTTGCTAGCTAAAAAAATTGCTGCGTCTCGCAGCTTCAGGCCTTGGTAGGCTTTACAGACGGCTATTTGATTACAGCAGCCGGATATCTATTACTGAAATTACCAGAGGTAAATGGCCCTGTGTGTCACGGCTTCTGGTTTTTATGGAACTGTGTAGTTTAACGGGCCAGTATTTGATCATACAACTAAGAAATGTTAATCCTCACATTTTGTCTCGTATAAGGATAGAGAAAATGGTAAGGAAGGACTATTAATCAAAGATCTGTTAGTAATCTATCATTAGTATTAGTAAAAATACAGGCCCTTTATAGCTTTAAAGCTAAGACCAGTGTTCAGGGACAGTCTATCTACGAACCTAATTGTGACCAGCATATGCATATTTACCTCCACCAGGCTAGTTATGTTTTTTGTTGTGGTTTGTTTGGGTTACTGTTTGTGCAAAACCTACCAAGCCGATTCCCGTGAAAATTGGTGCAAGGGTGATCTCGTTTCATTCTGGAGCGGATCTCTGACGAGGCAGAGCCACGAATGTAGTTCCATTTTTGCATTCAGCGTTTGGCCTTGACGGAAGTCTGTGCTCAACAATGCGTCCTAAAATCCAGCAGATGTCAGTAAAGTTCAATAGTGACGAAACATAACCAGTGTAGAAACATGATGACTCAAATTCAAATATATCCAGATAGATACATTGATTGCAGATGTGCATACCGTAGAAGAGTTGCACTATTGCACTCTCCGAGTGCCTTTTTCTTTTGTTGTTGTTGTTGTTGTCGAAATAAAATTTGTAACACTTTTATTTGAAGTTTACCTGTGTTGTGTGCATTGCAAATATGGAATCGTAGCACAATCCTTAATATTGACTTCCTTCCATATATTTCCATTAAAATGTCTTTTCTAAAGGAGTCTTGGACGAAAAATAAGGCAACTTTTTTGATTCTCCCCGTCGCCAAATGTGACCATCGCCAGTGTGGCAGTCCTCCCATCGTGATATCGATCCACAAGATGAAAGTCATTTTGACCTTTATCATTTCAGAGTGATACAAAAGCTCTCATGACTCCCAGACACTTGAAATCCGCACATCCAGTCACTTACGAAGAGAGAGAGAGACTGAAGCACACAAGTGCAGCCTGGACTTCAGTCCTTCTGATTAGGTGTGGTTAAGAAGTATACGCGGTAATAGCTCACGGCTAACAGGATATCAGAGGATTTGCAGTCCACCGGTTTAAGTGCGAAGAGTGTCCCCTCTTATTTAAGAGTCGAAGGGTTTTTTTTTCATTCATAAGAAATCCAACAAACTCATTCTCGTTGGAGGAAAACCCTACTGTTCTGCTGTTAGACTAGGATTAGCCCTGCTCTTACAAAGTGCAGGCAGGAAGGTTCCACCTTCCCGTTTTAGTACAAGTGAAGTGCTAATTACAGCAATATGTCTACCAGCTCATGTAGAACGTCTCGGGTCATTAGTGATTTTCTTCAAGTGCAACGAGCTGCTTAAAAAAGCTAAGTAGGTATCTGGTAATATTTGATCACGTACCTCGGTTTTAAAGGCAAACAGAGTTTAATGGTACCAAATACACAAGAATTCACGCAAGCCAGCATGTATAAAAAACAAATAAAGTGAAGGGTTAAGGAGGAGTTACTGTAGCGCTTTTTTTTTTTTTTTTTTTTTTTTAATTAAAATGACTTAAAATAAAATCAGGTGAAATCCAACTGATCTGGAGTAAATGAAGGGATGACAATGAGGCGTTTGTTAGATACACAGGCTCACTAAGCAGTCACGTATCTCTGTCTGGATCGCAGTCATTCACCATATGACCTTTGACCCTGTAGTCGACACAAAACTTCTCCATTCCTTCTGCATCCAACTTTGGATCTAAGTGTGGGACTGATCGTGATTGTGACTGTGGTTCTGATTACAGGTCTGACTGTTGGTCTGATTGTGGATCTGACTCTGCATCTTATTGTGGGTCTAATTGTGGGTCTGATTTTGTGGCTAATTGTGAGTCTGACTGTGGGTCTGATTATGGGTATAATCTGATTTACATTGTTTCTGTGTAGTAACTCAAAAAACTTTAGACAACGTCAGTCATTAGCACACCACACCACACACACACACACACACACACACACACACACACACACACTCCTAATTGGCTTTCCTATAAATGTACTTCGTCTATTTGCTTGACGTTCCCTTGGAGTAGGTGCTTACTCTCAGGACATGAGGAAGTCAGAAGGCAGAATTGTGCCGTTGCTATAGAAACCGTTCATTAAAGGGGCAGCATGTGTCACATTGCATGTGTGTTATTTGGTGATGGATGTAGACTCGTACTTCATGAACAAGGTAGAGAACAAACTCTGCGAGAGAGAGAGAGAAAAAAAAAGTCGCAGGCTCTTCTCCTAACTCCAGATTAGTGAATATGAACATCTTCAGACTTCACACCGTTTGATCAATGATTATGCCTGAGGAAATGTTCTCCCTTAATGGATGTCATTTTTCCAACAGCTCATCTTTTTTTAGACAGTCACCTTCAAGGTCTGCTTTCTGCTATTAAAAAGTCACTGGCATTAAATCCTTGTTGAGGAAAAGACAAAATGTTCAAGCAAATCAATCTGACAATTAAAGTATATATATATATATATATATATATGCACACGGAAAGCATTCATTATTTATAATGAATAATTCATGTTTATCTTGAGGATTAAAGGATTTAAGGATCGACGACTGTAAGCTACGGAAAAAAGCACTAACCATTCCATTCAACATTTCATTTATTCAGGATATGATGCTGAAAGTCAACATGCTGTATTATGCTATTCAATAAAAAAAAAATACAAAAACAAGTGAAAAAAATGAACGTAGAACAATTAGTTGGAATTGTTTTACAGAAAAGAGGGAGGAATAAAGTTATCGAGCGAGCTGTAAAAACAAAAAAATCTTTCTCTAGAATTTGCATTCATTATCCCGAACCTGTCTATTATTGTCTTGAATCTAGGTACCAATAAACATGCGGTTTACCAGATAAACATGTCAGAGTGTGCGAGGACATCTAATTAAAGGTCAGAATTCTCAAGTCCAGGGTATCGATCCTAATCAAGGTATGCTGATATAGGCAAAAATTCCATGCCATGTTTAATTCCTCTTAAACCATAGCAATTAGACAATGAAAATTTTTTTTTTTTTTTTTTAAATCACACCATAAATTTCAATCTACATTTGATGTTGTGAAAGGAATTTTCTCCTGTTATCATGTATTGTGTCATGTATTTATACGGTCATTGCATCTTATTTTTCGCTCTAGAAAAATGCAAACTCCTCTGTCTTGAAGACTCTCCAATGGCTATCAACTATCTATAAATTTCCTCACGGTAAACATTACAATTTTTAACAATGATTTTTTTCCTTTGCTAAACAACAATTATTTTTTTATTTATTATTTTTTTTTAAATTTGATTATGGCATACAGTTCCTTGTGAAATAACTGTTAATATAGAAAAAGTAACGTATTAATATAAACAAGTGGTACAGCCAGAACTACTGTCCGCTCTGTGCTGTCATAGAAAAATAATGTACACCTGGTGACCAATCAGGTTCAAGAATTCAACAGCGATCTAGTATAATAAGGAGTACAATGATGATTTGAGCCATTTCGTTACGATCATAGACCTTCTGAACGCGTCCATAGGGCATGCTGTCTACCTACGGTATATGTTGAATATAATGTATATTTTAGTTATATGTTGAATTTACAGTATATGTTATATATATATTTAGCATCTCTCAGAAAAAAAAGTGTAAACACTCAAGTTTATGTTGCTGGATTCTTATCCTGATAAACATTTGCATGTGAAGTCGGCATGGAATTGTACCAAACAAAAATAACAAATACACACACACACACATGAAAAAAAAACACTCCATGACAGAGTGCAATATATTATCAGTCTCTACAGCCAGGTAATGTTCTTTATTTGTGATTAAGGTCTCCAGACAGGTAGAGACTGCTCCTCAGCAAGCAGATGGTCCAGACGGTTTTCTTGCTTAATTACAAACTCTTTAATACTGAATAATTTTAGTTTTTATGGAATAATTTATAAAACTTATAGCTTTTTATTCCACGTTCATGATGGGACCCACAGCCAAAAGAAGTGCACAGATGCTTGCTAAGAGCAAGAGCGTGTGCAGGAACTCGAACCCGACGACTCTTCAGAAATCCCGATCCCACCCGGAGAAATCCTCCTCGGCCTGACTCTTATCGAACGGGAAACTGTCGAAGTTGATGTAGCAGGGACCCTGAGACAGAAACACACACAACTCAGGATTTGTGCAGGCATACAAGACATGATATGAAGAAGAAATACAACATTTGGGTGTGTAAATGATTATGCTTTACCACTAACTGTTACTAAGCTCTGACTTTTTGTGTCTCAACAATTAACCATGCTTTTTAATCCACTTGTAAAAAATAAAGTCAGCATTAACATGTTTCTTTAAAAAAGCTGCTTTAATAGAAAATTCATCGACACCTAATCACCAGTGAGATTCGAGAATATACGGTAAGTGTTATAAGTGAACAGAGTGGTTGAGGAATAATAAATGTCATAATATAATAAACACATAAATGTAATGACAAGCCAAACAGCAATTACACTTTATTATGTATATTTTGCCATAAAATTTGATTCCGCTCTGAGTCTGTGCTGCTTGAGAAATGATATAAACGCCCACTCACATCATTGCTGCATTATGCAATAACTCAGGGTTCAGTTTAATGTAAGGTTTAAATCACCCCCAAGTGTTTTACTCCATACATAGTAGTCAGGGAATTCAGGCTTTTGAGGACCGACCTTTCTGATGAGTTTAACTGTTGGAGCGCTGATCTGTCTCATCCTCAGTTTGTGCCAGTTCATGTTGTTAAACCACCTAGAAAGAGGGAGAGAGAGAGAGAGAGAGAGAGAGAGAGAGAGAGACCTGCATTA
>JAOVYU010000031.1:2510902-2524241 GCA_025674565.1 Synodontis membranacea
GAGAGAGAGAGAGAGAGAGAGAGAGAGAGAGAGAGAGCTATTTTTCTATCACTTCCAATAAATACATTCAAAATGCATTTATAACACAATATACAGCAGACATAATGCTTGGAATAAACAGGGTTATTGCAGCATGCATAACATTTTACAAGTGTGGTTTAATTGAACTATCACGAACACTAATGTTAGAATAGGAATAAATCCATAAAAAACAACAGGATGTGCTGCTTTAGAAAAATCATCAATAACTAAGTGGTTTCAAGCGTGACCTGATACAAAATTCTTCTTTGTTACTACCAAAAAGACTGATTCTTTTCCCGTAAAAGCACATCCTGAGGTTGGTCCTCCTCTTTCTATCTCTTACACTCTGGCAATTTGCCTAGAACGTCACACTGTACTTGTATTGCTGTTGAACATCCGGGAAAACAGGCTAACACGAATTACTCCTGGCCAGGTTCACTTTCCCCAGATTGTAAACTCATCTGAAGTTCGGAAGTCGGAAAACTGTTACCTCTAAGCGCTCACACTGGAGACTCCTTCCACAAACGCTGTTAAATACAACACCGGAGAGAAAATATCACCATAGGAACGATTACACCGATCTTTTTGGTCAGTTCATATGGAGCCTCCGCAAAAACAAGTCTCTATGAATGAAAAGAAAAAAAAAAAAAAAAAAAAAGCAGTTTTCATTTTGGAAAATAGAGAACCCTGAGTTAATTTAACTAAAGAGTTATTATGTAAATTTGTTTAGTATGTTATCACAGTATAGACCTCTTTTTTTTACTCCAGGTTGCATGCCGGAGTAATTTAAGATGAACAGTCTCTGTTTTATGGGCATAAGTTAATGATTAATGCTGTAATTCTGGGCCTAGAGAAAAATATGACCTATGGCTGAGACAGACACTCTTAAAATAGTGCTGGGAGTTCAGAAAAAAAAAATACATTTACATCTTGTTACTATAAACAAGACATACATTCCCATGCAGTATGTAGATAAGATAAAAGAGTGGATTACTGCCAGTAGTAATTCTACGGTTTGGTTGGTTGGCCAAGTTTAATGACTGCGACATTGACAATGATTAGCAGTAGAAGGTGTGACTAAACTGTGGAAGTTTGACCACATCAGATTCAAGGCAGGTTCCAGATAAATCATTAAAAGGCGAAATAAATGACTTCTACCTTCTACCAATAGTTTATACCAACAGTCTGCTTAAGTAGAGGGTAGATTTTGGCCCCACATGAAATATCGTTATATTTGCGAAATGTTTACTTTCAAAACTAACAACTATAAAACAAAAAACTCATATCTTCATTCAACGTTTATTACTCTTTCACAGTTGAGGCTCATCCGAGTTGATAGTTCATCCGAGCTGTGAAGCACGGTGGTGGGAGCATTGTCATTTGGAGCCGCTTTTCTGCTACAAGATAGACTGAAATCATTGACGGAACAATGAATTTCAAATTTTTGCACCAGAATGTCTCCGCAGTGATCCTGAAAAGGGCTTAAAGACTGCTGATAAAATTTAAACAAGTTTGTAGAGATTTAGATTGGTCTAAAATTCCTCGGCTTAATAAAAGTAAGTAAGTGTGTTTTGTAAGTATGCAGGTACAGGTAAGAAATTAGAGTAAGGAGGAAAAAAAAAACAATGACACACTGCTTTAAGCATTTTATTGACGTTTTGGTATTAGACATCAGTGCACTATGAACACTTGACTATACGAAACTCCAAATAATGCAAACTTGGTGAGATTTTATACCAAGGCCAAGGCATGAGTGGAAAAAGCTTCATATACCAACACAGCGCATACAGCGCATACAGCGTTCAACTGTAAATAGAAGTCGAATGGTGATTTTTAAACGCGTTATAAATACCTGGTTGTCAAACACACGCATTCGACTCTCAGCTTTTTCCTCAGCTTCCACTCGGACCGAAGTCAGTACAGTTAATACGTATGGTCTCTGCTTACGCAAGTCCTGACTATATAAACACAAATCTATAACCTGTTTCACATTTCACCGAGGTACGATTATGGTTAAGTGCCCAGATTACACCGTAAGTGGTCACATTCAATTGATCAGATACAAATTAAGCAGCAGTGCATCCTATATAGGAGGTTAGTCCATCGTTTTTTTTGTTTTTTTTGTCTGTAGATCTCTGGATTTGATGGCTGACTCCAGATCAGCCAGTTGACAGGAAACACATGCGACTGATTCAGGACCAGATATGAAAGTGTACAAAGGTCAATCTGACACTTCTGACTCAAGTCACGTATCAGTGCTGATATACGGACATTTACAGCATGGACTCGGTATTTAAAAGCAAAATGAAAAAAAAAAAAAAAAAAAAAAGAATTCAGTCGTTCACAAAAAAAAAAAAAAACATACATTATAATTGGTCTAATAAATTACAGATAGCATTACGAAGTGCTTTAATATTCAAGGCCTCATTTGTTTTTTTTCCCATTAGTGCATTCACCCTAAGTCAACATTTGGGTGATTCCATGATTTCTTCGATATGCCCTTCTGATATAACATTTACAAATATGTTAAAAGTAAAGTAAAGGACAAAACATTCCGAAGGCAGGTAAAGTCCCATTTACGCACAGTTAAACTCCTTCTCTCAAAACGTCTCCAAAAGTTTCAAACAATATTCGTAGCATCTCATTAAAGTGGGAATCAGCTCTCCTTTCTTTTTTTTTGAGTAATATGGTGATATTAAGTGAGTCTGATCGAAAGGTCAACCTCATTACCCAAATTAGTAGATTATTCATTAAAAAAAAAAAAAAAAGTCAGCATTTAATTAACATTAATTCTATTCAACCACATTTTGTGTATCTGCTAATTCTATGTCAAAGGTCCACTATGCAGGATTTAGAGGGTTCTATTGGCAGAAATGAAATATAGTATTCATAACTTAATTTAACTTATGTTTTCATTAGTGCAAAATTACCTGTAACTATGAATCATTGCGTTTTTGTAAACTTAGAATGAGCCCTTTCCTTTATAGCTACATACTTAGGGAGCGAGTTTTCTTCCAAGAAGCCACCATGCTGCAACGCTACAGTAGCTCTAGAGAGCACCTGCTGTGTTTCATGTGTTCGCAAATGGAAGTGTGAATCGGGAAGAAAGCACTGGAAGGAAGACTAAAAAAGAAGAAAGGAAGACAAGGAAGAAGAAAGAAGAGGGATGAGTGTTTGCTGGTGCTGGCTAACAAGTTTGAGAAGCCAAATTTTGAAAAAAATGGAGGATCATACTTATTATCTAGGGAGTGTGAACGCAAGTAATTGCCTCTTGGACAGGCACTTGACAGCAACCGTATGTCGTAATACACGCTTGGGAAGGAAGGGGCATTCATCTGGAGGCAATCAACTGAATCCTACATAGTGGACCTTTAAATAAACGCAACTTTCATTTAGGAACAAAATGCGTAATGATCTAATGCAAAATGACCTCTCTGGTGGGATATGGCAAAACTTAGACTCCGTGTGGTTTATATCGCTGCAGATGGAGGTCTGTCTGGTTCAGAGGCACAGAACTGAAATGACGGAATTTAAGTCAATGGATGGAAAGAAGGCAATAATATACATTAAAAAAACAAACAAAAAAAAAAAAACAATGCAGAAATAATTATGGCACGTGATATCTAACATTCAAAAAAATGAATACGAAAAGGAAAATATGATTAACACCACAATGATAAGACATCTATACATGAGTGTGCAATAATAATAATAATAATAATAATAATAATAATAATAATAATAATAATGTTTCAGATTTTCAGATTTATTTTGGACCCTTTTTTTTTTTAAATCAAGAACATTTGGAAATCTGTCAGAATTTTAACAACCCTGTATAACTTTCAAAAGTAGGAAAAAATCTGTTAATCTAGTATGTTTTATTTTGGAAATTGTACAGGGTCTTAAAATGAACGTTCATGCCAATGAAAGAGTGTTCTATGTCATTAATATTATTATTATTATTATTATTATTATTATTGTTGTTGTTGTTGTGTTTGTTTGTAAAACTGAAATCTGATTGCTGGTGTATTTCTATAGATCTGATATGCATTAAATAAACAGTTTAAAATAAGTCTCAATTTCTGCCATATAGAAATTCCTCTCATTCATTTCACAGGATGTAAAACTTCAGATGATGTTATAATAAACACATTCAACAACAGTGGAAAAACTAAAAGAATACATACTGTAAGGCTTGTCAAGTTTGTCCAGATTGTAAAAGTTGGTGTGATAGTTTCATATACTGAAACAGCACATTCATCATTTCTTAAAAAAAAAAAAAAAAAACCTTCACCGACTTTAAAAAACTCCTTTTGATACACTGATATAAAAGGATAATATGAATATGAAAGGACCAATAATAATTGCCAATTGTTGTATTAATAATGAATTTAACATTCCTTCTACTTAGTAGAATATCTAAAAACGTTTTCTTATATCCCAAGGAAATTTCACTTAAAAATACGTCCATGCTCGTGCTTCCTCTCAAACATGCTGGAATGCTAAAATAAGAGGTAAGATATCTTGGCCAGAAGAGGATCGAGCGGACCTTCGTTTTTTTTTTTAACCCAAAAGCAAAGATTATTACTCTCTCTATTGGGTAATGATCTTCGGTAATGATGATGCTTTTGGGAAATTCAGCCCTGGCGCTTTTAGCAGTTTCATTTGAGCCAGAAAAATATGCAACATCATTCAGAGAAAAAAGGAAACAGTGCTATTACGAGGGCTCTGTTGCTGGACATGATCAGTGCTGTGCGCTCTCAGTTTCAGAATCAATCAAAGCTGCAAATAAGCCAAGAATTTGTACGTCCATAAACAGACTTCTTATTTTGCACAACTGTTGTTGGCTTAAAAATAAGTCTAAAATATCATTTGTAGCCTGTGCATGGCTGTTAACTGAAGTGCGGTTTGACGTTTTATTTGCTGTCATCAGCATTTAATGGAATTAATAAAAAAATGTAAAATCGACTAGTCAACTACTTTTTTGAATGTGTATGTTATGTTTTTATGCATATTAAAAACATCAAAGGTTACTTTTCAGCCTACTAATTGGATCTCAGTGGAAATCCCTCAATCCCTTCTAAGGGCACTTCATGGCATGCTGTAAAAAAAATTCCAAGCATGAAGTATCCTTCTTAAGTGAAACTTCCTTATAATCTGCTATCAAGTGAAGATTTAATACCTGAAATCTATAACAGAGGTATTTTGGTGGTTATTGGATTAGAAGTCCTACGTGTATTCGTTAATCTGAGCTGCTGTTATGTTTGTGCTACTTGTCGCTGCTGCTGCTGCAGGCCTCCTTCAGGTCCTCCTGGTGCTCGAAAGCAGCCCGGACGAACTGACTGAACACTCGATCCATGTAGCCTTCGCCATTTGGGAAAAGCCCCTCGAGGTAGCCGATGTGCCCTCCGTGTGATGTCACCAAGAGAGCCACATTTGGCGAGTGCTGAGCCAGAGCTATTGGGAAAGCTGTAAGAAATAGTCAAGTAACCTTCAATAACAAGATCAATACACTTCTTTCACACAAACATGTGATAATGGGTTTTTGTTTCTCACCGTGCTTTGGGGAGAAGGGATCATCAGCGGCATTGAGGCACAGCACAGGGACAGTCATCTGGGGTAGCTTGTAACACGGACTGGCATCTTGGTAATAATCAGTGCATGACTTGTAGCCAAATAACACAGACGTGAAGCGCTCGTCAAACTCCCGAATCGTTCGCGCCTGGACACAAAGATTTGTGTATGTTTTAGTCATTTATCTTGAAGATAAAGCAAGAAAAGGCTTACACCACAGTGCTGCTGAATTCTCAAATCTGATTGGTCAGCTCGACAGCAGCTCGGATGGCTACAAATCACACCAACACATACTAATATGGCTGCAGCTCCATTTGCACATATTAAAATGTGCACGTGTAATTATTCTCTACATCTCTACATTGTCATCGCTTTGTAACAGGTAAAGCTGTAACTCTTCCATCACAGGAAACTTGATGCTTTGTGGTTTGACATGTTGTATATATATATTTTTTATCTTATTAACTTCAAGAGAAAGGACAAAAAAATGCATTTAAAGCAGTTTAACATAACATAAATAAGAAAATGAAATAACTTGATGTTCTACAGCTTTAAATATAACTATAAACATATAAAAAGTACCAGATATTGTTCTTAACTTGATTAAAAAAGAAAAATTGTTGTTGTATAAGAGGAATAAAACGCTTCAGCACATAGGATCCCTTCCAACACACCACCCAGCTGTTGACTACTGTCCTATAAAATTATTACAAATTACTTCAGTTAAATGAAATGGAATAGTCTGTTATAAGATGGTTTCATCACTCTCACCCCACCGGCTGGGTGGAAATCCAGCCACTTTCCTGAGGATGATGGCCAACCCTTGCATGACATTGCTTGTGGTGTGGGCCCTTGGTGTTTTCTTCAGGTCATCAGGTGGATACCCCCTTCACAAGTGTTTTGTCAGTTAACCCACAACACCTCCAGACGACTTGACAGCTAACCCCAGCATCCTGGGGCAGCCCACATCTGCCCTTCAGGCACCACAGCCACTGTTCAAGATGATTCCTCTCTACTTGGTGGGTTGTCCCAGAGCTCGCAGCACTTTAGCCACAGCCACCTAGATGCGGTCTCAGCTCGTTAATGATGTTTGTCACTAGATGTCTTCTGTTGGGACCTCTGATGCCAAGCCTGGACAAGGCAGTCCAGAGAGACTGCACAGAGAATCCTCGGCAGCCTACCACTACTGGCAAGTTCCAAGCACACCATCCCACCTGTTGACATTCGTGGATTAGGGCCTGGTATTTCCCAAGCTTCCTCTCATGGGCCTCCTCCATCCTCTCCTTGTCTGTCTGTTCTCCTCCTCCACCATACAAAGCTCTTCCTAGATGAGGCTGCGGCAACCTTTGGCATTTGCCTCCTTCCACCTTGCCCTGGTTATGACCCCTAGACACCACCTGTGATTCTGTGATTCTCCCTTTGCTGTTTGGGTCTACGTTGATGAGTTCCTATCTGTTTCACTCCAAAAAGCTCAGCTCCAATGCTACAGATTATACTCACCATTGCCTTCAATTTTTGGTTCAGTTCCCCAGTGAGAACGTTCTCCAGCACTTGATCCACTTCACAGTCAAATCTCTCCCACTCCTTTCTTGATTGTCCAACTGGTCCAGCTGATAGTCTGCTTCCCTGCCTCATGTCTGTGCTGTAGATGCTGCTGGGTATTCCCACTCTGCCCCTGTGCTGCCCCCAGAGGTACATCAGAGATGGTATTGCCCACGCTTTCTCTGCTGTGTGCTTGGAGATTCCGGGTACTGTGGTTAGTCGCCAGTCCCAGCCTCTCCTCCGTCTCACTAGGTTGCCCTGTGCATTGCACACTGCATGGGCATAGGCACCCCATCTTTGTTTGATGAATCTTGAGACCTTTTGCATTCTTGCAGACTTTCCCACATATGCAAACCGCAGCTGTCGTGTTAAGTTGTGCCGAAGTCGGATTTACTATTTCCGAGGTTGTTGCTGTGGTGTGTCCTTAGGTCGGTCATCCTCCCCCACTCTCGCCCGACCTGGAGGTGTTTTGTCAAGTTCTTGTCCATAGCAAGTGTTTTGGGAATAGCAATATCTACAGCAGGGTGCAAAAGTTTGCATCCCCCCATGTATTCTGTATGGGGAAAAACTCAATTGAACCCATCAGAAAAAAAAAGTTTTCAGATTTCAAGAATTCAACATTTGACATGTGGTCAGAGTTATAAAGTTTGAAACTGGAGTCAGTTTTTAATAAATCTGTGATGTTATTAATTATCTTTGAAAATAAACCTACCTAGTGTAAAAAAATAAATAAAACCAAATGGTTGTTTTGCTTTTGTCGCAAGGGTGTGCAAACTTTTGCACTTTTTATAACACTGTATTACTGAAGCAGGATGAAAAAATCAGGAATATGAGTGAATACCTTTAACACGTGGTCTATGTCTATCACTTTCTCCAAGATCTTTCTGTGTCTGAGGAAAGAGTGACAGAGAGACATGCGTTATCACTACATTTCAGAATTCAATTTAAAGGTGCAATAAGCATTTTTTTTTTACTAACACACATAACCTGGAAAAATATCTAGAGCATGACATACAATAATGGCCTCAGTACAAGTGCGACAAAACTGTTTAAAAAACTGCTTTGCTGTCTGAATTGCTTTGTGTGACTTAGTTTGTGCCCATTCTTAGTTTGAAATCAGCAAGTGCACCACGCAGCCTGATAATCCTTCCTTGAGCAAAAAAAAAAAAACACTCTGGGCTTCAAAAAACGAAACGGAGCAAAACTTGAATGAATATTGTCTTAGTTCTTGTTTTTTTTTCCTTCCAAAATGGAGGAATTTATTACTAGACAATTTCCCTGCTGCAAATTGCAAGAGGGATGCAGTGGCCGTAGCAGTCAATGCATGCCTATGGGATCTCGAGTGTTTTTGACCCTTTTCACTGAGGTCACAGAGCATCATGGCAAGTTTCACTTCACACCACCAGAGGTCACTATGGGATCTCGAGTGTTTTTGACTGTGAATAATGTCGCCATAACGTCGTAGTAACGTATTCTGAGTGAAATGAATGGGAGTCTATGGGGAGAGTGTGTTTGACTGTGAATAATGTCGCCATTGTAACGTATTCTGCGGAACGGAATAATAGCATAGCGAGTCCGATCGAGACGCACGGTTTGGTGTATTATTTGTCTGTGTGTGATGATCTGTGATTGAGGTATTCGAAATCGAAATTTGGAAAAAAGAATAACAATAGGTATGCAGTTTCACTGCATCCCTAACTAGTGAACAGAATGAAGCTGAATACAGAAGTCTGGACCGGTATGTACAGCATGTAAAGTTTCATTCTACTTTCTATATTACTTCACAAAAATGAACTGACCTGTTGATGGCATGGCACAGGTTATTGGTAAGGTGGCGATTGAAAAGCAGCTTGTTGATTGGTTGCTCCAGCGATTTGGAGGATTCAAACGGGTTCCAGCTCACAGACAGGGTGAGACCGGCGATCATCTTCGAGTTGTGCCCTTTCCGCGCCAGATAATTCAGCAACAGCATCCTGAGGGTGATCAAGAAAATTGAAAGTTACATATCATACTTTGTTCCCTAAGCACAGACATAAGAATGCACGAGACAAAAACAAATCGTTGAGTATCACTGTAATAGATAAACGAGAGTAATAAAAACTAGATAATAATAATTAGGTTAATAAGGTAGCCTCATTCTACAAAGTTTTTGCTGTAAAATTCCTAATTCCTCGGTCTGTACTGCGAAGTAAAAGTTATCTGTGAGATGAATCTAGATATTGGGTTGGACTGAAATGTGTGTTCAAGCAAGGAAATAAAAAAAAAAAAAATACAGTTTATAAGCTGCAAAAACGTACTGCTGTACACTGGCACCACCTGCTGGCCATAATCTTAAACAGTCTTAAATCTTTTAGAGAACATGTGTGCATATGTGTGCTGGTTTCTCACCCCCCGAGAGATACCCCAGCTCCAAGCAGAGGGGCTTGTGGGTAGAGCTCTTTCACATGATTGACAGTCGTCTCCAAATCTTGCGTATTAGCAGCACAGAATGTAAGAGGAGTCTGAGAGAGAGAGAGGGTGAGATGGAGAGAGAGGGAGGGGATACGATGAGGGCAAAGTAAGTGAGGTGAACTTTACGACATATTTTAGAAGTGTCACGCGGTCTCTGCATTCTCGAATTGTTCCTGTGAGCTCTATAAAACCTGCCGAAGATAAGATATTGCGTTACACAAGTCAAACCATGACCCGGTGACTCTATGAAATTCTGAAAATTTTGAAAGTCTCAGAGACAGCAGTATAGATAAAAAGATAGCTATAGAAGATAAAAAGAAAGGAATTTCCTTGCACAGGAATACAGTCAAGGACAGTGTGGTGTGTCCCACTACAGCAGGAGTTACTGTTACTGCTACCCTAAAACTGATTATATTCCTTTAACAGCATGTGACTGAGAGAAACCAGAAAGTGCAAGCTCCTCCATCCTAAAGACTTTCTTTTGAAACAAACAATAACATTTTGTTTTTTTTTAAATCTGTTTATTCCCACCATCTTCTTATGTAAATAGTTACTATAGAAACGATATAAAGTAGAGCAATCAGAATTTTAGTATAAACCTAGGATTTTTTTCTTGTAGATGGCAATACAGTCTGAACTGCTGTTCTTGAAAATGAATCAGCAGAGAATTCAACAGCGATGTGACATAAAATACTACTAAAAGTAAGAAGTAGGTATGCAAAGATTCACTCTATTCACAATTTAGCTTGATTCATGACATTGGGTTCGTGATTCAATACTTCCCATGACATTTTTTTGGGGGAAAAAAATGTAATGAAGAACATTTCATTTCCAAAAAAAACCCCACATATATTTTCCTTTTCTTTTTCAAGTTAAATATTCCTTTTGTTAAAAAAAAAAAAAAAAAAAAAAAATTGATTCATTTTCATAATAAGCAAAAATAACTATTTTGTGAACAAGGTTGGAGTAAAATATCATAGCCTAACTAAACTTAACTAAAATATTCCTTTTCAAAGAAATATTCCTGTAATCAAAGGACCACCTCCATTTGCTTCTCTTTTCTTTTGCTTTCAACAGTCTGTAAAAAAAATCTGCTCTGATTTCTTGTTCAGTTCTTGTTCAGTCGCACAAAAGCTCTTTTCCATTTTAGCACAGTTTTTCATGAGTTTTCACAGCATTCGACCAGTTAAGTCATGTGAGCTCCCTCTGCTCACAGAACTGCCCAAAGAACCCAATTACCGTTAAGAAAAACTACAAGATTGCACAGCCAGAAAATAATTGTGGTTCGTATTTTATTTAATTGACTCGAATTGTCATAAATCTGTACCATTACTTATCATAGCATGATATATCGTTACATGCTGAGTAACAAGAATCATTTATTTGAACAAAAAAACAGAAATAAAGATTTCCTTACCAGCAACTCTTCTCCTCCGAAACCTCGGTTATTCATCACCACACACCTGAGAGAGAAGAGTTAATGAGGTCCACAGTTTTCTCTCATCATTTCATCTCATGTTGTATACATGTCTACGTAGAGACTGTACACCTGCTTACCTGTATCCATGTCGTATGGCTTGCTGGACCATGTGCAGGACGTACGTCTGCCGGCTGTTTCCTGTCAGTCCCGGAAGGATTAATACAGTAGGCCGAGAGGAGGATCGTGGGTAGGCTGCACTATCTGGGTTATCTGCCCAGTCTAGAGAGAGCTGACCGCCATCCCCAGTCCTGATCATCTCACTGAAAGATAGTCATGAAGAAAAAAAAAAAAGTCTGTTAAATGGCAGTCTCTTTGCTAAATACGGTAGAATTTACATTACGAAGGTCATACTTGCGATATGTCACAGCAGGGCAGGACTTGATGATGACACGCACAAGCGTTTGGACTCGGCCACCCCAGCACCAAGGGGTAGGGCAAAACCGCTCCAAAACAATGGGACAGTGCACATGCAGAAACACCCGGAATCCATCGGCACACACCAGCTTTGGCACCTGCGCGTTTAATGATGAAAAGTGGGAAGAGAACTGGTTTCCAAGAAAGTATTTAGTAGAAAAAATATAAATTCCCAAACACGTATATTAAATACAACTACACTACACTAAGCAACGCTAGACAAAGCACATGTGTTAACAGAACAAACACTTCTATTCTGATAAATACTCTTTTCTTCCTTCTGTCTTCATGTAAGCTTATTTGGAATTTGATACGCCATTGATCATGATGGTGTGATGTCACCTAGCGACTCTTTGAGCAGGCTTTATCTACTTTCCCCTGAAAAGACTTGGCAACAATAACAACATGGTCAGTAAGTTGTTATGATTGATGTGCATTAAAAGAGGCTGACACAGGAAGGACTTTAATAACACTAAAAGTAACTAGAACTGCAAGCATTTATGAATGGGGTCCAAGCCCGGGCGCTGTCCGAGTCCCGGTTGCTGTTAATGTCATGCAGTTCAGACCAGCTTGGCGCTGGTCCGCGACCCGGGCTCAGTCCACTTCCCGGGTGCCGTCGATGCCACTCAAGAAGTAGAAGAAGGAATGTAAGAGGAGTTATAACTCACTGAGATGATTTTCTGTGGTCAATAAGCATGATATTATATGATATTATATTCACAAACATCTGAACATAACCAAACTTGGTCAGCTTCATTGATATGCAGAATTGTAGATACATGCCAAATATGGAGCATTTATTTTAAGCGGTTCTTGAGATATTGACATATTTCTGTTATACTGTAGCGTCCCTTATGGGCCAAATCACTCCATCTTTTGCATGGTACCAAAACTTAAAGCTCCTATGAAGCCGACCAAGCTTGGTTATGTCCTGATGTTTGTCTGTGTAGATATTGGCTGCAGAGTAATTGTTGGCTAAGCCCTCCAAATTGATTGGCGCATAACATCAAAACGGTTACATCAAATGAGAATATTCTTCAGTAGTTCTTTTCGGACTGCTTCATGGATGAAGCTGACCAAATTTTGTGTGATTCAGTTAGACGGACTCGGGTGAGGCAGTTTTTATTGGTTTTCAGATTTTCCAAAATGGCGGAACATTGTACTGGCAGAAATGGGCGGGGCCATTCCCACACAAATCAGAACACGCCATGGAATAAGACGAAAAGGGAATTTTGAATTTTTCTGTAGATACATGCCAAATATGGGGCACTTATTTTAAGCAGTTCTTAAGATATTGATGTATTTCTGTTATAGCGCCCCCTATCGGCCAAATAACTCCATCTTTTGCATGCTACCAAAACTTTAAGCTCCTACGAAGCCCACCAAGTTTGGTCTTGTTCAGATGTTTGTCTGTGAAAATATTGGCTGCAGAGTAATTGTTGGCCACGCCATCCATAATGATTGGCACCTAACATCAAAATGGTTAAATCAAATGAGAATCTTCTTCAGTAGCTTTTTTTGGCCTCCAGTTACCAAATTTTGTGAGATCCGGATAGACAGACTCGGGTGAGGCAGTTTTTATTGGTTTTCAGATTTTCCAAAATGGCGGAACATTTTATTGACACGCCCATTTACAGAAATTGGTGTGCTCATACCCACAGGATTCAGGACACTCCATGGAATAAGGAATTTCGAAATTTTCTTACACGGTCCCGGAGAACCATCATCTGGCACTTTGGAAAAACCTAAAAACCTATAAAAAGTATCTCCTCCTAGACCGTCTATCCGAATCTCACGAAATTTGGTCATCATCTATGAAGGAAGCCGAAAAAAGTTACTAAGGCAGATTCTCAATTA
>JAOVYU010000031.1:2644945-2655974 GCA_025674565.1 Synodontis membranacea
ATATATAGCTGTAATCAGCTTTTACAGCTAAACATTACTTACAGTTTTATTGTAAATGAAGCAAATGGTTTATTTTTTTGTGCTAGTAAAATCATTAGCGTTTATAGTTTGGGAAATCTGTGATTAAAAAATACCGTAGGCTGATTAAGAACTCGAGGGATGTAGCTGAGGTTGAGCAGCAATGAGTCACACTCATAGCTGGCGGTTCAGATGTTTCCGGTTCAGGTACGAACCCGAACCCGGACGCAGGATGGCTAAACAGTGACCGATTGCAATTGTGGTGCACGTCTAAGCACACAGCAAGCGCAGAGCGTAGTTCAACTTTCCTTCTGCGCTGCGAGCAAGGGGTTGCACAGGGAGGGTGAAAAGTTCATTTAGACTTATCAAGAAAAAAGGAAATTTCAGAGCAAAACAGAAAGCAGCATATGCTCCTCGGGGACCTTCATCCTCCACGCGATTTGCATAAGGGCCTGCGCATCAAACGTAGTGGGTGCCCTTTTTAAAATATTAATGCACCGCCTCGCTCACTGCTTTGTAGCACGCACAATCAAAAGCTGAGCAAGGGAGAGAGAGGCAGAGACAGGGAATTATGTGTGTGTGTTTGTGTTTTTGCATGTGTGGTGTGTCTTAGATGTTCTCTCTCTCTCTCTCTCTCTTTGTGCACTATTTTGCTGGTCAGCTTGTCGATTTTCTTTGCTTCCTGAGCAGCCTGACTTGTCTCTCCTGGCTGCCATCAGTCTTATCTTCTCTGAAGAGAATCTAGCAGGCTAACCTGGTTCAAAACCAAGGTTACATAAGCAGGAACGCACTGCTGGAGATGTTTGCAGTTGTCTGGAAAGCACAAGGGATGTGCTGCCTTTGCACTTTGGTCGATCGAGAGCGCAGCTTTCTGGGGTTTTCAAGCTTGACGCGTCAAGAACTTTTCCAGACTCCAGAGTGGCGAGACACGGCAAGACTTTTTTTTTCTTCTTCTATTTTTCCCCCCCAGCACGCTGTCCGAATTTCAATCATGTCACATGACGGGAGGGTTGGTTTACCTCGGTGCAATAAGGCACGCCGAGCCTGAAACTGCTGAGAGATTCAGAAATTGTTCATATTCAAATCGTGCTTACGCCGCCGCTTTTCTCACCCCTTCCTGTATCTCTAAAGAGTATTAGATTCCGAAAGAATCTCAGCTATAGTTCTGACTTTTTTTTTTCCCCCTTTCTTCCTGCAGTCTTCAGATTACACCTGGATTGCGTGAGGCTGCCTGGAAATTACTCCTGACACTGCTGTTGACTATCATCATTCCCTCACACATGTAAAAGAAACATCTTCCGCTTTTCTCCGATCCATCTTTCCAAACGCTCCGCTTTCACCCGGAGCCCGGGTGAGAACCTTAGCTGGTGCGTTCGGCTCGCCGTGCCCCTGTTATCGGTTTCCTGCGTACTCGCCGAGGGAATAGCGATAAATCAAATTAAAAAGTCATTCCTCCTCAGCGTTCCTCGGCAAAGTCATTTCGGCTTCATTTATCACCACATTACCTTTAAGTAATTCATCACGCTTTACTGCAAAAGTCCTGAATTTTTCAATTCCAGTCCAATCGGCATTATTTGTGATGGTGTTTTTATATACAGTACAGCTCCACTTGTAGAAATCCACACAAATCCTCTGCCAACTTTATACACTTTGCCTATTGGAATCTTCTTCTTCTTCTTCCTCTCCTTTCGGGTGCTCATCCATCGTCTTCATATCCGATTTGGCCGGGGTTTTTATTTTTTTTTTATTTTTATAAATGAACAGAAAGTAGGTATCAGTCACGAGTCAAAACTTTTTGTTGTTGTTTAATATAGCTTTAAGGTCATTTCTGCTAAATTCATATAAGTACATCTTTTGAGGTTTCTTTCTAATCTGCGGGAATGTTCCAGGCCTCCTACCAGATGGCATAATATATACTGTATGTATATATATATATATATATATATATATATAACTGGGATGAACAACAGCGCGCTGGCCTCTTTACATGAAAAATCAGCCAAATTATCAAAGGCATCTCCGAGGTCACGCCTAGATGATGCCAAGGCTCCTGTGGGGTGAAAAGAACATACTGTAGAGGTGAAACACGCCGTCAGTGGATAATGGCAGACCCGGCGAATTCAGCCTAATTATCAGCTGGTCATTATCTGTTCCCATAAACAGATCTTTCATTTTTTTAAAACGTCAATAGCAAAGCGCGGCCGTGTTCGATATCTCGGGTCTGCTATTACTTCCAGATTTGTATTTTTTTCTTCCCACATCTTACACGGAGCTTCACTCCTGGCGCATCGATTGTGGGACTGTTTGAAAAAAAAAAAAACATCATACAAGAAGCGGGAAGGTCATGCATCATTTGCTTTTAATTTCTTGCCGGTTAATTGCTTACAGTTGATATTGACTCGGATAAGGACGCGTGTTAAGGGGTTGTCAGACGGATGAGCAGAAAATGCATGCGGGGGGAAGAAAAAGGCCGCACGTATAACCAGAGCATCCAGAACATGTTATAACGCATTTATAAACCATGTTTTCACCTGCATTTTTCATACGGCTATTAATAGTCAGCGAACTGCTCATGCGTCGTCGCGTCCATAACACATTTTATCAGCAATAAAAGTAACATTCAGTAGCACGGTCGTAGTTACAGTATAATGAACTACGGACATATTCGTATCAGGTTATAAAGCATTTATAACTTATCCTACAGTGTTAGAATTATTTATGGAATTGCATCACAGTTTATAGCCATAAACTTTCCAGTGCCTTATTAATACATTATAGATCATGCAAAGCGTTTGAAGTTCTTCCTAACCCTGTGAGATTCGCGGACCCTACCGTAAGCACTTTATTTTCTTTACTCCCAGCCATATAATGCTTTTCTTTAGGGACCGGATCTAAATAGTTTGCAGTTTGTATATGACTCTCATGCAGATTTATTTCGTGCAGTTTTGCTTTCGAGTCGCACGTCTACCTAATTATTAATGATTTTTATTTTATTTTATTTATTTATTTATTGTATTTTTTTTTTTTTTTTTTTTTTGTAGAGAGAATTAGAACTAAAGGAGCACTGTGGTTTATTTATCACAGGGCCTTCGGAGTATATTTAGCACCAAACCCCGGTGTGAGGTATTGCAACGTTTTTAGGAGACAAATTACACTCTAGGAAATTATGCTAACCGCCCTGGTCGCTAATGGCGGAGGCTATTTTATCCTCAAATAAAAAAAAGAAACGCTGGTGTGGTCCGGATTTCAGGTAGAGGTTTCACAGAGATCCCTTCACATGACTACAGCTTTCCTCTGAACGTTCAGGTTTTTTTTCTTTTTTTTAAAAGAAGTATCCTATATATATAAAGTTATTCATATATAAGCCATATACTATGAACTTGTCATTCTTGAAAATGCTCTTTGTTGTTGTTATGGTACCCAGAAACTCCTTTGAAAAAAAAAAAAAAACTACAAAAAAAAAATTGTTTCCCTGGGGTACAAAATATGATGTTGCACACATGTAAAACCTTTTTCGAAACGGGTCAATACTGGTGTACTACACTCTGAACTACATTCTGTATAGTACGCAGGTATTACATCCACGTAGTGCACTAGACTAGTATATCTGCAAAATAATAATAATAATAATAATAATAATAATAATAATAATAATAAGCAAGAGCATTTAAAATGAGCATTTAAAATAAAATAAAATAAATAAATAAATAAATGCAGACTGAACTTTCACCAGGTGTCATTAGAACCCCAAACGGCACGGACTGGTGTGGTCAGAAACGTTTTAGGCATGTACGGCATGACAGGTCTGGTGACAAAAGGTGAAAAGAGCTAAAAAGGAAAAGCCCGCTGTAACAGAACTCTCATCCAGGAGGTTCAGACTTGGCCACAGACAAACATTTCAATAAGATAATGAGCCGTCGAACATCAAACACGAACCACCCCGATCTCCGGGTCGGACCTCTCCTGGAAAAACTCTGCTGCGGATTTGAAACGGAAGGTTCGCGTGTACTGTACAGAACTTGAAGATGAAGGAGATGAAAATGTTCTGCACGGAGGACTCCCTTTACAAGTGTCTCAAGCATTGTTAGGGATTACAGTAGGAGACGCGCAGCTTTTCTTTTCCCCCACTTTCTGTACCACAAAGTATTAATTATAGGGTACTGATAATTTTGTATTTTATTTATTGCTTTTTCAGTAAGGGTGCCAATAATTCTAGAGGGCTCTATACAGTACGCCTATAGCATAACAACAGCAACAACAAAAAGAACTAGGTGTGTTAGCTTGTAGATAAATATCACATGAATAGTATAGAAACTAGCATGGAATTCCCGGCTAGTTAGGAAACGTTTAGCATGGGAATCTGTACCAAATGCAAGTTTGTGAAACTGTATTGTAAAATGCCTGTTTGGACAAATGAATTATTCTGTGCCTGTGGTCTTACGCAGAGTTTGTGGACCCTTCCCGGCGCTTACAGTATGCATGTACTTATTTTAGCATGCTATTGATTTTTCTCCCTCGTTTGCTAGTTAGATCTTTAGCTGTGCCTTGGGCATCTGAAACCTGAGCACTCGTGTCACCGGGCCCCAATTACCCGCCTGTGTCCGTGGTTCAAATGAAAGGTGTAATGCTTTAGCGTTAATGCGTATTGCTGTTGTTGCAAGAAACCCATTCTCCACTTTAGACTGTTTTTACATAAATTGGAAGCTGGCGCTGCATTTTCTTTCTTCTTTCTTTCTTTCTTTTTTTTTTTTTTTTTTTCCTTTTGTCTCTAGCCTTTGGGAAATAAAAGCCAAACCCTTATACATGATGAAGTGACATGATAATTATGCTAAAGAAGAATGACCCTGAGCTGGTACCATGGTGGATTAATATTAGATAAGGGAAAGTGCAGTTTCCGTAGGCGGATTCGTATTTTTATTTAATTTTTTATTTATTTATTTATTTATTAAAGCTTAACGTGATGTGTTTACGTATTCGGATCAGAGAGAATGGAAGAAAGAAAAAAAAAGAAAAAAAAAAAAAACATTACGTCTCGCTCGTATGGTAAATACTCGACCTAACAGTGAGGGAAAAAAAATTGAGAAAAAGAAGGGTATGAAGGCTCCGTAAACAAAACTGCACGGTGTATACGAATACATTATTCGCAAGTGAACGCAATCACAACTTATACACCAAACGTGTTTAGCACAAAGGAAACCATGTGCAAGATCCACTTAAGACCAAGAAACCAGAATTCACGTGCTATGCTGAAAGCTTGGACACGCAAGTGCTTTGGGATTAAATCTGAAAACCAAGGAGGATATTTGGAGCACTAAGCAGATAAAGTTACGGATAGCGTTATTGGGTTTCATCCTTAAAACTGCAGGTTGTCCGCCAGGAATCGGGAGTTCTAAATCGTAGCTGAATAAAAAAGGAATTCCGGGCCTTATTTATGAATTGTCAAAAAGATCTGTTGATGTCTGTTTTGCATCTCTGAAACACAAGTTCTGGGAAAAGCCTCTTGGTGTTATTGTTCACGCCAGGCAATGCGATCTGTGCTGGGTTATGAGGACCTAGTACATCAAATTAGAAGAAACATCTCACGGGTGTGTGCGTGTGTGTGTGTGTGTGTGTGTGTGTTTGTGTGTGTGTGTGTGTTTGTGGAGGGGGGATTGGTTCTCAACTGCATCAATCAGCATGAGGATTACATTAGCTGTTATTACATGCTAAGCAACTTATTCCAGACGACTTTTTCCTCCCTCAGTCCTTCATGATATGATCTGCCAGAATCTCCACTTTAAAGCTTTGGATATTGGCTAAATTCCCCACATTTCCTGTTGGAGCTGAGACTCTTCCTGGGACTTCATGAGGTAGCAATTATACAAACAATGACGCAAAGAGCTGGACAGTCGAATAAAGAGGCTGAATCGAGCCACTAGATGAACATGACTTTATTTTAAAAAATAATAATAATAAAAAAAATAATAGTAATGAATGGTCTCAAGTTTTTTTTTTTTCTTTTTTTTTTTGAAATGTAAAATGTTCTTTTCACAGTTAGTCATTATTTTTTTTTTTAATTCTTGAAAAATCAAATAGACAAGTTAATGAATAAGTCCAGGACTATTTTTTTTTTCCTGTTTGTGTGTCTCTTTAAATAAATGAATAAATAAATAAATAAATTCATTTAATAATTAAATTAAACACTAAAAATAAATAAATACATGAAAAAACAATACAAATAAATTCTGAAATAAATTCAAGATGGTCATATAAAAGTATTCATTTCAGCCATTTTTTAAAAAATTATTAATCTTATTCATTAACTTATTCCATTTGTTTTTTCAAGAATAAAAAAAAAATAATGACTAACTTTAAAAAGAACCTTTTACATAAGGGAAACTAAAGGGAAAAGAGTTTTATCCAACTATGTTTATTAAAAAGAAATAATAATTTTTTTTTCAGTAATCAATTTACCTTTTTTTTTTTAAAGAAAAAATAAAATGTCTAATGAATAGACGTTAACGTGAACACACTGAATTAGTTTAAGTCCATAACAACAACAATAAAAAAAAAATTATAATAAATAATGAACAGTTATGGATAATAATTCCAATAATAAATGTGCCTTTTTTTTTTAGAAACAAACAAAAAAATTCTATAATGAATAACCATAGCCTTTGAGAGATGAGATGAGATAAATACGTTTGTTTCAATTGTTAACGTGCTAGATTTATATGAAACACAAAAATGTTTAAAGATTAATTCATTTCAATCATGTATATCTATATGAACACATTAACGTCAACCACGAGCGGTAAAAACACTTGAGCGCCTGCTCCACGTGATAATTTGCCCCTTAGATCGGCCACGTCCAGTGTCCGGATGACCTTAAGCACTCGACGTCATGCCAGGCAAGAAACAATGGCTCAGGAGTGCCGGCTGTGGCTTTGAGACTCTCCATGAGTCTCCTGCCGCTATGAGCGCTTTCCTTCAGAGCCGAGTAGCACTCGCCGCGTTTCTGACTTCCCTGCTGTATGTTAGCGCCTTTTCACTTTCCTCCTCTATGCGAACCATTAGCGAGCCACTCTGCTTCTAATTCACTGTGGCCATGGCAACCAAGTGGGAGAGCGCAGCGGGTTGCGTGCTAAAAATACGTAGCATATCTGAAAGCACTTGGAATAAAAATATGAGTGGAGGAAGCTAGGAGCCAAACGTACAATTAGGTTGACGGGGGGAGTGGGGTGGAGTTGAGCCTGGGTGTCACTCATCTTGGTTCCGATTTCCTACCGGAGCTCACGTGAGACCAACTTCTTCCAAATGACAAAGCCTACAGTATGTTGGGTTTTTTTTTTTGGGTTTTTTTCCTCAAAGAAAAGCAAACGATCTCATGTCCCTAAACTTACTCGCCTGTCTGATGAGAGTGAATCCAGCTCCTTCGGTGCATATGCTTTTATGTATTATTTACTCCGATAGGCTTTGTGTTTTCACGGGACCTTGACAGCGGTAAGTACTTGAGCCCCCGAGCCTATCGGATTTTTCCTGTAATGAGCCTTTTTTTGTCTGTGAATCAAACAGCATGTATGGCGGATCTGTCAAATGACTTGACTGTAAATAATTCAAACTCAGCACGCCTGAAGGAAATCACCGACCTCCTCTTCCTGCTTCATGATCTCGTGTCGTGTTGTTTTTTGTTTTTTTGTTTTTTGCCATGCACAGATCGCGACTGAACACAGGGAAGGTGCTGTTCATGCGGATGAAATGCAAAGCGTTACCTCTGTATCTTACAGCTGCTCTCAGATGTATCCTGTGAGCAAGTGGCCTCTGGGTCAGATGGATACATGCATTTGGAGACGGGAGCTACTGGAAAGACGTTTTGCTTTAGGCCCAAGAAACAACAAAAATGTTCTATTTGTTATTCATCATCGTCATGGTTGGATTATTATTCGGTAAACAATAAGCACACGTTTTATTGATTAAATAATGTCACGTCGTAATTTTTAGATCCGTTTACAGTTACATGCAACCATCGTCCTTTATTAGCTTCTCTTCTGTTCTCTCTCTTTTTTTTTTAAACTTAATAATATAAAGACTTTCCTGCATTGGAATCCTTTATATCTGACTCATGCAACGCCCTGGCACCGGCGACTCCTTCCATAAATGTTCACCAGTCTCAGCGTTAAAGTGAGTTTTTGAATAAAGCATGTTTTTTTTTTTCATTCCAGGAAAAAAAAACAAAAATAATTCTTTGTTCCAATGGTCGAGAATCCACTCAAATGATTCTATTAACAAAAAAAGCAATTATACTTTTAGAAGAAAAAGTAACCATGCTAAGAAATTTGTTTCTTTATTTCCCCCTTTCTGCTGACTTCTTGATAAATCCAAGTTTGGCGAAGAAAAAAAAAAAAAAAAAAAGCGAAATTAAATCAGAAGTGGTGGAAGAAAAACTGTGACGAAGCGCGAAATATCGCTAATCCAATGTAGGAAGGCGTGCTACAGTATATATATATTGCACGCCCGTGTCTCTACTGACAAACGGAAAGCACATTAGACATTTGAAAGCTGGCGTCTTGTAGTGATTAAAGTGTGAGAACAGACTCAGTGAAGCTGAACTCCCACTTCCTGATCCATATTTAGATCTTTTTTTTTTCCTCCCGGTGTTTTATTTATTTATTTATTTTTTCTCCCTCCGATACGGCCGTCCTGCCAGCATCCAGTATCACACGTCGTCGACAGCCTCCCTCGGCTCAACGCCATAACTATCTGGATAAATGTTTGCCAAAAGTGCCCACACATTTAGAGCTGACTTTGTTCCAGCGGAAGCGGGCCAGACCAAGAAGCTGAAAAATCACACATTTGCATTTGATGAGACGAAGCTCTCTGCAAACACTTGTTATTACATCCATTATATTCTCTGTCTCTGTCTCTCTCTCTCTCTTTTTCTCTTTTTCTCTCTCTCTCTCTCTCTCTGTCTCTCTCTCTCTCTCTTTTCTTTTCTCCGAAATGTCACAAACTCTCTGATAAGACATCCACTGGTCAACAATTTCAGCTGCGTCCTATGCATGGATATTTTAGTGCATGCATAAATATTTTTTTTGCTAGAATACTTCCGAAAATTCAGGTAAATAAATAAATAAATCTATGCCCCACTTTTGCGCACACTGTATTGTGTATGACCTCCATAATACTTGTATGTAAGATGAAAAATCTGTTGAAAAATCCGTATGTAATTTGCATCAATTTTTATTTTCATTTTTTTATTACTTTATTTTTTTTTTTTTGCAAACTGTTCCAAAGGACGGACTGTGGTACTGCAGAAACGTGACATTTGGTAAAAAATAAATAAATAAATAAATACATAAAAAATTTATGTAAAGTGAAAACACTGGATTTGATAGACAAAATGTTTTATACTAGTCATTATTAGAATTATTGAATCATATTCCATGTTATACGTGCTCCAAAGCGTTACATTTTTTTGACATTTTTGTGACGCCATTTTTCCCGAACGATGTTGAACAAGGTCGTTTTCAGACCGACAAGTTCCGAAACCATGCGTTTTGGTTTGTTTAGGTGATGCATGTGCAGTGTGAAAGCAAATCAAACTCCGCTAGTACTGTAAATTAGAGCTAGGGAAGGGAAATCGATTTACCAATGAACGGGTTGGTTTTGCCGGAAGCCACATTGCAGCCATTGGAAATTAACACAGGAACACTTTGCTAAGAAGAACCTAGCATTTGGTTGGGTACATGTTTGCAAAAAGTCTAACCCTGACTTCTGATCTCCACTCGTACACTCATACTAGTAGGCTAGGCTAATCCTTCATACCTTTGTCGTTCTGGAAGATGTGGAGTTCGCTACCCCAAGGCATTCTAGGGAAGACAGAGCTCAGCATGTGCTATGGAAAGATAATCAAATCAAATCAAATGCTGCTTACCGTTCACCTCACAGCTTTGACACTATGTGGCTGATCCCTGTGACACGGCGTTTGGAGGAATCCATTCATTTATTCATTGGGGTTTAAATATAGCTGCTTGAGGGTAGCGCTGATCAGCAGGGGGTTTCGGTCTGTAAGGGGTTTAGGTGTCTCCCCTGTGACTCCAAACAGTTACTTAACTCAATAAGAGCTCGGACTAAAAGGAACAGAAAGGTGATTCTGGCTTTGATGGACTCAATGGACGACGGTTAGAGCTTCAGTCGCTGGTCTTTGAGTTCTTAAGGAACTCGTTTGAGATGATAATGTGGAAGGATTGTGTGGCTGATCGTGTCTGCCGGGGAAAACAAAAAATCTATTTTGAATCAAAGGGCAAGCAAGTCAAACCCTGCTATTTTATTTAAATGACTATAGATTTTGTTGGTTCAGGATAACATTAATAACAGAATAGCCTCAAGCAAAATGAAGTCATGAGGCTATTACACTTCACTTGCATAAATTTTCCAACCCGAAGTGCAATCATATATCAGGTGATACATCTTACGGTAGATATGTACGACATGGACTATTTGTTTTAACTTAAGTTTCACCTTTGTTTGTTTGTACTAATTCACAAGATTAATTAATTCTGATTATTTGCTATAAAACAAGATCATCAAAGCCCCAGATTAAAAACTATTCCATTTTAGCATCCCTGTAATTAGCTATGTCAGAATAACACGGGCATGGGGCAGCGTGATGCCGGCCCCAGTGGACCTCTATTAGCACTAGTGCAATAATAATTCGGAACATTTTGAGTTGTTTCTCAATTAAAAAAAAAAAAAAAAATCTCAAAGTGTTGTCTTTATTTACTTTCAATTCCAGACACAAAAAAGGTACAGTATGGTAATTGAATAATAAAAAAATGATGTTAACATAATAAAATAAGCTAACATTCCAAATAATTTTTTAACTGTTGATAAAATGCATCGGCAATAAATAATATTTAAAAAATCTATGATTAAATAAACTCAGGTCTCCGGGTAACAGAGAAACCCCCCCTCCGTAATTATTATTTAATTAATATGTTTATTGTTATTTATATTGCTAATATTATTAATT
>JAOVYU010000031.1:2802596-2816424 GCA_025674565.1 Synodontis membranacea
GAGAGAGAGAGAGAGAGAGAGAGAGAGACGGAAAGAAAGCAGTTAGACAGATGCGTCTTGTCTCATCAACACTTGTCTAATGAGTCGAGTCACGAACTGTGCACTCGGTGATTGGCGCAAATCAGAAAATTTCTTTCAGAAATGCGATGTCTCGCGACAGCATTTCCCTTGACGTGGCTTTTAAATATTTTCCATTAACGTAAAAAAAAAAAAAATAAATAAATAAATAGAAACACAAAACAGAAAAAAGACGGAATCCACCTAAAAGCTGAATTATGCTGGCGAAAATGAGTCAGAATTCCTCCGGCGTAGCGTCTCTGTCGGAGCATTTTATGAGAAGGCGAGCGTTTCTCTGCCAAAATGGTTGTTAAACTAAGTGCTTCAGCAGGAGTAAAACAATTTGGCAAGGCTCTCACTGCTCATAATGCCATAAAGATGTTCCACATCCTCGATGTCCCATCGCTTTCTGGGCAAAGAGCACTCAGAGTGGCTTTTATAGTTGTATCAACAGTTTGGATGAGAAAATTCGCCTCGGGCCACCAAAGACATCGCATTAGCCTTAGTCGTCTCAGATGAGGGTTCCTAATCGTGGTGAAATCCGTCACCTCAGGGCAGAACGCCGCGTGGACGACCTTCTCACGAGACACGGCGCTTCATTTCGGACGTGTCAGACATGGCAGAAGGGTTAACAGTGTTGAGAGGTGTAATAACTTCCTTGGTCTTCCTTCAGCAGGGACCGCAGTGGAATTCGCAATCAGCGGCGAGTGCAGGGCTACAGACGGGAATTTCTTTTTATCCGTGTACATCTTGTCGAAATGAAATAGTATCAAATAAAGGCTTAAAGTGTTGAATCAAACACTCCAGGTCATGATGTTACAGGAAAATAATAACGGGGTGGAGTGATGCAGCACGAGTTACTCTTATCATGCTGACATGTGTTATTCCTTTTGTAGCACAATGCAGTGCAAAAAAATTAAATCTTAAAAAGCCAAAAAAAAATCTTTAAAAGAAATAATTAATCTCTTTTTTTTTTTTTTCTTTTTTTTTTTTTTAGGAAAGAAGTCAAATTTTCTCACCGTGTTGGCAGATAATTTAGCTTTTTTGGTTTTATTCATCTTATTTTTTTAACAAAGATTTATTTATTTTGCATTGTGATTATCCTTTTCTCGTAGCAAGTATGTTTATAATTGTGGACCGTCTCCGGTTATGCAAGAGCTCTAATCTGTCTTTGTCCTCTTTATCCTGAAGTTGATAAAACAAAAAACAACATGATAAACTTTCCTGAATGTTCCTGACACTGGAGACTCCTTCCGTAAAATTTACATAAGGCCGTGTTTACGGACAGCGTCACACTATCAAAGTTTATTTGTTTCTTGAACGTAGTTTATAAGATGCCACATGAATGAGTTGTTACGATAGATGCGATGATACAACAACAGAAAGTAGCCGGGACAATTGACACTTTCCGGCCAATCAGGTTCGAGTCTGGGATGAATCGAACTTCAGCTTGATTGTAGCCCAGTGGGAATGAATTGTTTACAAACCATTTACATTGTAAAGAATTTTAAAATGGGTAGAACAGAAGTAGAACTGGGAGTGCCCTTAAAACACAATTTTTACTGACACATTATCAACCAGTCATAGTTTCACTGTTAGTTTATGGGAAAATGAAGCAGGAAAAGGTGTTTGCAAAGTGGCAAGGCCTGTCGTCTTTTGTCACGGTTCCCTCCGATGAACGGAAAAGCGTCTCAGGGAACCGTGTGAACCCTCCTCCATTTCCATGACAATGCTCATACCCGCCAATTAAGCGCTGACAGGGTGGATTAGGGCTCATATAAGAGCACAAAGCATGGCCACAGCCGCTTTCGTTCAGTGCATAATTGGGAACGAGCTCTGCGTATAGAAGCCCGAGAGCAAACTACTCTACCGTCCACCAATTACTGTAAACTTTGAATGTTTGCTAGCCAAAATGGCAGCACCTGTTTGGTTGTTTTGAACCCATTCCACTCCGAACTGGACCTCGTCTTTTGTCCGACGGAGCAAAAGTTGGCTTGGTGGTTTTGTGTGAAGAATGTCCTGCCCGTGCTGGAGCGCGAGCGACATTGATGGTGGTCTTCAGTTTGAACTCCCGGCGTTCGTGTACACACTGCGTTCTCATTGTCCTTTAAATGAAGGGGTGGGTAATAGAAAGAAACGGCTGGTGCCCTGCGTTAACGCTCAGCTATTCAAGCAAGTAAACAAAAGTGCAGCTTATTTTGAATGGTGGCCTTTATTGTCCCTCTAAAAAAAAAAAAAAAGAAAAAGAAAGACAACACAATTAAGAGCGTCCTGCGGCACTGACGACCAGCCAGACTCATGTGATTGATAACCAGGATTCTTGAAATATTCTAGCATTTCTTTCCCAGATCTCTCTCTCTCTCTCTCTCTTTCCGTCTCTCTCTCTCTCTCTTTTTAATCTTGGAAAGCTTAAGAAGTTTGAAACTGTACCTGTTTAGTTTGTTCATTCAGGATCGAATTAAAGAGAAGTCTAGGAGGTTGAAATGTCAAGCTAATCAAAGTTGGGTTTCTGCAGCAGGCTAGGTTTCCGACCTTAATCAGGCCTCTGACTTCAAAGGGCCACCCATGGCACTTTCTCCTTTTCTTTCTCTTGCCCTCACACACACGTACACACACACACACACACACACATACACACACACACACACACACACACACACACGCACAGGCACAGCAAAGAGCTCGAGACCAATTCGTCTTCCATGCTGCATGGCTGTTTTCTTTTTCTTTCTTTTTTTTCCATTTGTGACATAGCTCTGGTCATTTAAAGCAATGAGAAATGAGAAACTACAGTACCTAGCAATGCTGAAAAATTCCCCGGCTTTGATCCTAAATTAAAAAAAAACATCATCCCTTTAATGGAGCAATTTAAAAAAAAGTGCCCTCCGTAATTACCTAATGACACAAGGCCTAGCTTATTTGCTGCACACAATTTACCCCTATCCTCCGGGTGCCGTAAAATCACGCACAATTGATATAATTGGGCCAACCTGTACCGCTTTAGATAAAATTTCTACTTTTGTTGCTAGAAAGCCTTTTTTTTTCCCTTTCCCCAGCGGCGCTCCTCAACACTGAGTGATCCATTTTTAGTTACATTGCGCAGGTGCTTTGTGGAGTCAAAGGGCAATCGTATAGAGCGGATTTACCGAAGGAATAATAGCCAGGCTTTTCAGCGGAGAGTATATCTGCGGTTTCACGCTGAAACGCAGACGCATTATCTAGCCCATTAGACGTGATGACCGTTAAATGTACCTTTATTGTGTCTTGATTGCCAATGAAAAGGGGCATGAATATGGAAGAGAATTATAACGCCATAATCATAGAAGGACATGGTGATGGGAAGGACCTTGTGAATATTTTCCTAACTGCATGAGCCTTGGGGAAGCAAATTGGATGAAGTGCTACATGGTCCTAAAACCCGTCTTGTACCTTGTGCGTTCTTTTACATGGCCAAAAAGTCCAGCAGTTGGATTAGTTCTCAGATTGATGTAACCGCTGATCTACCGTCAGCCATCAAGTTGCAAATGCTTTGTTCTTTCTAAGGTGAGACCCACAAGGGTGTGCATAAGGACCTTTCATATTTTCCTTTTTTTTGTTTGCTCGGGAAGTGAATATAGTGCAGCTTTAAAGCATAATGCATGTAATTGGAGTTTTAGGCTCACTTGCTAGCACATACATGCACCAGATTCTAGCCCATAGATTCTAGCCCAGATTTACATCACTTACACGTTTTTATTCGGAAACGCAGAGGCCAAAGATGACCTGGTCAGTTCTTCCAGCTGAGAGATTCATGCATTCGTGTTTAATCCTTCATTTTATGGCTATTTTTATTGCATGAAATAACAGTAAAGGGGATTAGGGAGTAAACGTCCTGGGGATAAAACAAGTGCCTCGCAGCTGTTTACTCTGCTGTGGATCCGATCTGCGTGCAGGGAGCTGAGGATCAGACTCGGCCTTTTGAACCCACATTGGAACTGGGAGAGAGAGAGAGAGAGAGAGAGAGAGAGAGTTGTACAGGAGTCTTCTGCCATGTTGTTATGTCTCATTCCTACAGTCACTTTCTGACTCATTGATTTCAGAGTTAGTTAGGAGAGGCAGAGAAAGAGAAAATGTCACAGCAGACAGAAGATCTCATGCCTTTTAACTGAACCCAGCCAGTCGGGAGGATAGAGGGGCATGAAAGTGAGAGAGGCCGCTTTGTTAGAGCATCAAGGCGATCACTCGGCAGCAGTCCCAGTTCACACACTCGCTCCCGAGCCGGAGAGAGGACAGGAAAACGCCAGCCCTGAGACACATGCGATAATCCGGCTTTTCTCACATCGCTTAGCTCATCCTCAGGCCCAGGAGAGCAACTTAAGGTCAAACAGCAAACCAAGGAGCCTGACATTCAGTCCAAACTTAAGGTCCAAATCTATACATGAGGAGTGGCATAAAGTGAAGCTTTACGGCTGGTGATTAGTGGAGAAAGTGGAGGCTCCTTCTTATCCAATTAATAAACCAGTGTCTGAAATTACAGTTAAAATGTTCAAATTCTTCAGAATATAGCTTTGTATTTCTGTAAAATAAGAAAAAAGAATATTTTATTTTATTTTATTTTCGTCCCAAAATTGCAAAAAAGGTTTTTTTTTATTTATTTATTTATTTATTTTATTTTATTTTTGTTTCAATATGGCAAAAAGAGTTTTAAAATTATTTGTTTATTTTTTTTATTAAATTTTATTTTTATTTTATTTTTGTTCCAAAATGGCAAAAAAAGAGGGTTTTATTTTTTTCCTTAATTTCTTTATTTAATTTAATTAAGTAATTTTTTTTGGTGAAAACTACAGCTACCAATTAGTTACAATATTTTCTAATATTTATGCATTTTTTTATTTCATTCTTTTTTTTTTTAATGGGGAATTAATGATGTTTCTGTTTTATTTATTGAAACGGTCGAAACGATTCTGTCCATTTTTCTTTTCAGGATAACACTATTCTCATATTTCAAATGTCACGCCGTAATACTTTACTCTTCCCTGATCCACTGTATCCGCCCTGCGCAGGCCGCTGGCACATTCCCGAAAGACGCCGGGGAAAGGGCTTTCATTTTGTTTTGCTGTCGGAAATTCCCGTTGCCGCTGACTCGCGCTGTGAGTGTTCCATTTATCACCATCAGCCGTTGTTTCCTTAAGCTAACAGAACAAAGTGTTCTCGCTCTGCAGCGTTTTATCATTAGCTAGGGGCCAAGCGTAGCATAGCTGTTTGCGTTCAAATCCTTCCGGATGATCGATTTGTCCGTGAGGGCAGAGTCTGAGATGTCTTACAGCGAAGAGAGTCATCCGTAAAGAAGACGTCATGGCGTAATAATACGAGTGAATGGACACAGGTTAGGAAACACGCACGTGGGCGTCGTGAGAGCAGCTGGAAGATTTACCCCATGTCTGGAGTTTAGGGTTAAGTCACTGAGGCACATACACACCCAGCAGTCTTAGTTTGAACTTGCTTGGTGTGAGTGTTGTAGGATTTATTTACGTCTGAGAGAGATTCTTGTGGTGTGCGTGTGTGTATGTGTGTCTGGGTTGTGTGTGTATGTGTGTTTGTGTTGCTACGTACCTGACAACATACTCTAGTTTTTCAGTTCTGATGAAACCGTTAGAGCTAGTTAACCCCAAATTAAAGAACACAAGGTACTCGCTCAGCTTTTTTATAAACTATCGATCACGCTAACTTTACTCCTGGCTTTACTTTTTGTCATAAAGTCTCTGTCCATACTGGCAGGATTGAGTTTTTCCGCAGGAACTATAATAACGTCAGACGCCGCATAGGACGTCGCTTCACGGCTTCGAATTGAGAAAATGTCAACTCAAGCGTGTGAGTTTCTGACAGAAACCTGAAACACCTCCCCTCCTCCACCCTCCCTGTCCAACCTGAGGTGAAGCCTGAGGTGATAACAATGAGAGGGGAAAGAGCGAGGGATTATATGAACAGAGAGAAAGACGGGAGGGGCAGGATGAGGTCAGGTCCAGGGGATGGAAAATGAATTTGGCCGCTCTTTTGAAGAAGACATTGTCATCTTTGCGAAACCCAGGAAGCCCGAGCGGTTTCATTTCATGTTTTTCTCCGTCTCTCTCTTTCTCTCCGTCTCTAGATGTCTCTCTCTCTCTCTCTCTCTCTCTCTCTCTCTCTCTTACCTCTATGATTTATTGTTCTCGATTCTTCCGTCTCTCTCTTACCTTCTTCTTCTCTCGTACCATCTCCAACTCGATGATCCTTTCATCCCACTCTCTATTTTCTCAAGCTTGTTGTTTGTCGCTCTCTTTCTCTTTCATCCTTTATCATCCTCACCTTTTTTATGTCTGTATAGCAATGTATTTCTCTCATCCTCCCTTTTTTTCTCTCTATTTCTGATTCTCCATCATTTTCTCACATCCTGTTATTCGCCTTCACTCGACAAGCCCATATTCCTGTTTCTCTACTTGTATTCTCTCTCTCGCGTTCTGTAATTTTCCAGCGTATGATCCTATCTTTTATTTTTCTCTCTCATCCTCTAATGTTACCTTTGTCTCTCTATCTGTCCCTCTCACATTTTCTTTGTATCTCGCTTAGTTATTCTCTCTAACACTGTTTCTCTTTGGCTCTGTTTCTACTTTCTCTCTCTCACTCTCTCATTCTTGTTTAATTTTGGAATTTCGTTTTCTCTCTCTCTGATCATGTCATCCTTGAATATTCTCATACTCTCATACTCTCTCTCTCTCTCTCTCTCTCTCTCTCTCTCTGTCTTTCGTTCCGAACGAGGCTCTGATCACTCATTCTCTCAGCTGTTAATTGCGGTTGATATGATCTCATGCTAATCTGGGTTTCCTGTGGGAGTCTGCAGACTGGATACAGATCTATTAGTGTGTGCGACTGTGTCAAAGTGTTCAGAGTGTGTGTATGTGTGTGTGTGTGTGGGGAGGGGGGGGGTGAATATTTGTAGCTAGTCTTTATATCCAGTAAATAAATCAGTGTCTGAAAATACAGTTAAAATGTTCAAATTCTCCAAAATACAGCTTTGTATTTCTGTAAAATAAAAAAAGGAATGTTTTATTTTATTTATTTTTGTTCTAAAATGGCAAAAAAAAAAAGTTTATTTAATTATTTAATTTAATTAAATTTAATATTTCGTTCCAAAATGGCAAAAAGGGTTTTTAATATTTGTATATTTTTTTCATTTAAAAGTCTAGCGTGATTTTGCGTAAAATTAGCAAACCATCAAAACGAGTTATCTAGCAAATATCTTTTAAATTATATAAATTTGTGAACACTAAATTATAATATTAGTAGGACACAGGGCTGGCCCGTGGCATAGGCAGTATAGGCAAATGCTAAGGGCGCCATCCATCCAGGGGGGCGGCAAAAACGGAGGAATCTATCCATCGGCGGCGATCGCTCACACCGCCAACGATTTCTCAACGATTTTTGGGTTAGCTTAGCCTGAAAGTCAGCGTTGTTTAAAGGTTAACTTCTTATCATTTGCCTCTCAGGACCTGTTAGCGTGTCAAGACTAGATTCCTCACTCTCGTAACTACATACCTGTGCTAATTAGTTCCACTGTATTTACTGAATCACTTAGAGAAGTTACTGAGTGATGCGCTTTTAGATGAATCCTTGAAAAAAAGAAAAAACTAGCCAAGATGTCAATGGGTTAAACTCACAGGTTGATAATCTCTTCATGGGAAGCTGTCAGTGTTAGCTATCATTTATTTGATTTTTTTTTTTTTTTCGATTATTAGTTTTCTAGCTAGTCTGATAGTTTATAGCTAGCTTGATAGCTTACCAACATGTTTGCTAGCTAGTTTAATAGTTTGTAGCTAGCTTGATAAGTTACTAATGTGTTTTCTAGCTAGCTTGACAGTTTGATAGCTAACCTCATTTTGTTTGTTAGCTAGTTTCACAGTGTGCTAGCTACTGTTACTTGGTAGCTTACTAACTTGTTTGCTAGTTGGCTTGACAGTTTGTTAGCTAGTCTGATAGCTTATAGCTAGCTTGATAGCTTACTAACGTGTTTCCAAGCTAGCTTGACAATTTGCTAGCTAGCTTGATAGCTTACTAACTTGTTTGCTAGCTAGCGTGACCATTTGCTAGCTAGTTTAATAGTTTATAGCTAGCTTGATAGCTTACTAATGTGTTTTCTAGCTAGCTTGACAGTTTGATAGCTAGCTTTGTTGTGTGTTAGCTAGCTTCACAGCGTGCTAGCTAACTTGATAGCTTACTAACTTGTTTGCTAGTTATCTTGACAGTTTGCTAGCTAGTTTGATAGTTTATAAATAGTTTGATAGCTTACTAGCTTGTGTGCTAGCTAGTGTGATACCTTATAGCTAGCTTGGTAGCTTACTAACATTTTTGCAAGCTAGCTTGACAATTTGCTAGTCACCCTGATAGCTCTATGTTTTAGTTGCTAAATTTAAACATTCTCACACAGCCTGTTCAAAATGTTTGCCTTGGAATCGAACTTCCATCCTTCAGTTGATATGTAAAATTTTTCTATTTATAGATAAATACAACGCCATTTTTTTTGTTTGATTCCCAAACACTCCCAATACATCTCTTTTCCCTGAGTGAAGACACGTCTCATACCCGTCTCATACCTCACGCAGTGGAGTGTGTCCAGCCCGTGTGTGTGTGTATGTGTTAGAGAAATTGCCGCATGGCCCGTGTCCAGATCGGTGATTAAGAAGCATATGAGGTCTGATGAAAGCGATCACCTTCCAGACGACAGCGATATTCAGATAATAAATACAGGTTTGCTCCTGAGTGACCATAACGTCTGTTCATTTTCCTCAACACAATTTTCATTTCAGATTTTCACATCTGCTGTCTGAGTCCACTACCCGGAACTGTTTGCTTTTCAGCACTTACCAAAAAAGCTAATTAAAAAAAAAAAAACAAAGCTCAGTTGGTTTATTTTCTTTAATAAGACCTTTTAAAATTTAGATTAAACAAATTAAACAAAACTTGAGAAAGCATTCTATTCATCTTAATGACTTTAAGGAAAAAGCAGTTAGCGATTCGCTTCAGTGTCATATTTTTTTTTTTTTCATCCAAATCCAGAATCCTAAGCAAGAAGAAGTGTCTCAAAGTAATAAGAACTAGTACAGAGATGGTACAAAATTGTTTGCCTTACATTCAGTAAGAATCTATCAAGCTGAAAGGTTATTAGAGAATAACGTTAGCCAAAATGCAGAAATGTAGCTATGAGTTCCACAAATGACTCACAAGTTACCTGTTATGAATTTGTATTCATGGACTTGTAAAAAACAATATATCTATGGATATAACTACAAGATATGGCTATGTAAGCTATGAACTACAATTTATATACCTGTAAGCTACAAGTTACAAGTTCTGAACTTGTAAACTACACGTTATGAAGTGTTATTAGCTCACTATATGCTTGTTTATGAAATTTGTAAATCATGATAATGTAAGATAAAAGTTACAATTTATGTAAAGTGCAAATTATAGACATGTCATGAAGTGTAATTAGCTTATGTATAATTTAATTTTGTGTATTATGGCATGAGTGTAGCTATGAGTTTAACAGATAGACTTGTAAGCTACAAGTTATGGACGTACAAACTACAACTTAAGTGTAATTAGGTCACTGTGTGTAGTTTTTTTTATTACTATTAAATGCATGAAGGTAGAAATGTAGCTGTGTGTTCAACAGATGGATGCATATGCTATAAATTATGGACTTGTAAGCTACAAGTTATAGACTTTTATCTTATAAACTTTCTATTTGAGGTTCAAGTTAGAAGTTGTGGACTTGCAAACTAAGTTTCAGAAATGAAATCTACAAGTTATGACCTAGATCACTATGTATAGTTAAATTTTCAGTTGTTCAGTGTATTATGGCATGGGTGTAACTATGAGTTTAACAGATGGACTTGTAAGCTACAAGTTATGAAGTGTAGTTAGCTTACTATGTGTACATGTTAACATGATTATTATGACAGGGTTATTAAAGGCTTAGGTTATTAGGTTTAAATCACAACAACTGCTAAACATTGTCATCTCTTAGCACTTTTTTTTTTTAAATTAACACGCTCATTTTAAGTCTCATTCCTGTCTACAAAAACAAGAAGTGTTTTTTTTTTTTTTTAATATAAAGAAGAATTACGCAGTCTCATATGAGAAGAATAATATGGCAAGTTTGCACAAGTTTTTGGTGTGATTAAAAGAACGTGTTTGGCTCAGCAAAAAATTGCTTTGCAATAGTGTTTGTTTTGTGCGTGTCAGATTTGTGTATTTGGATGTATCTGTTTGTGTGTGTACGTGGCCTCAGGCGTAACCTCAGCATTGTTCTCAGATGACGAGGTAGCTGCTCTTTAGCTTGTTTACTGAAAGCTTCAGCATGCAGTTTTATTAAGATGAGGCTTTTGAGGATGTGGAGCAGAAAGCTGTATCTTGTAGCCTGTTATTTGGCGAAAGGTCAGCTGAGGCTGTAAATAAAGCACATTGTGTTCACTAAACTGCTTTAATAGTGAGCACGGGTCTGTTTTGCCTGCATTGTGTCTTCATGTGTGTGTGTGTGTTTGCATGCATCCCATTTGGGGCAAAATGAGTCTTTTTTTACATTTTTAGCTGTAACAATGCAAAAAAAAAAAAGTACTACAAGTGAGTAACGCCAAGGTGCAGCGCATTAAGCCGTGTGAAATGCCATGGTTTATATATAGACATGACGTGTGTATTATTTGCTCAACAGACTGATTACCTTCAGTGTGAACTCAGCAGTGGTGGGGTCTGATAGAAACGGTCCTTCCGATTCACCCGGAAGCTTGCAGAGCACGAGATTATTCCACATGGTAGAAAATGTTTCAATGCAATAACGTAACAGTGTTGCCGCGTTTTCATTTAATACGCGCCGAGCTTCTCGGATCTTTTGGGAAATACGCTCTTCTCAACCTCTGCTGTGAAAAACAGCCTATGATTTTCCATCTCTGTCATTTAAATTCACTTTTGTTACACGCTTGTATATTACGACGTTTGGAGTAGGGGGATAGCCTCCAGATTCAGCACTAAAGGAGCAGAAATGAATGCAGAATGGATGAATAATGTGTTTGTGCTGTACGTAGGAGGGGCCATACGTCTTATGTCCACTACTAAGGAAAGATTAATATTATTTTGAAATACAAGATTCGCATTTTTTTTTTTGTCACTAATGTAAGTCAAAATAGTTTGTATGTGTTGTGTTATGCAGTGCAAATTCGGTGGAAGGTTTAAAGTGGTGAATAAACGACCCAGCACCACAATCAGCATGAACATCCTGCACATTTTTTTTTTTTTTTCTTTTGGTTTGTTTGGTTTTATTTATTTATATATTTTTAATTGGAAAACTGTGTCATTACTGAATTTTCTCATCCAGACCTGGAACAGAATTTATGCATAAAATATAAATTTTACACTTTGACCCGTGTTAATTTTTTTACTATTCAAGCCACCAGACTGATGACTACAATGAAAACCGAGACACATAATTTACTGGTGTGAGTCATCTGTTCATTTTTGACTAAACAGAGAGGATTTTTTGCGTGTCTGTGTGGGGTGTACGTGTGTGTGTGTGAGTGGGTGTGTGCATGCCTGGGCTGGAGTGCCTCTCTCTAATTGAAGCTGACAAAGTTCTCCGTTACGGTGGCTGAAGAGGCTCATTCCGGTCCGGGGGGCGAGTGAGTGAGTGAGTGTGTGAGTGAGTGAGCGTGTGGGAGAGAAAATGTTGTCACTGCAGTACCATCAGTTCCCCTCCACATTCATCAAAGAGCTGGACATCAATGGCTACTTGCTCTATTTTCTGACTCACTGAGCCCCTACTGACTGAAAGAACATACTCCTCTTCTTCCCTCTCCTCTCATTGCCTACACATCTCTTTTCTGTCCTCTCATATACCTCCAGTACCCTTTTTCCATCGCCATGTTCCTGGTACTCTAGCTGCAGAACAAAATCCATGTTTGTACCAGTTTGCATTTCATCACCTTAAGAGCAATACCAATACGTTTACCTTCCAACGTCACCCTTAAAGGCACCGTGGTTGAAAAAATTTTCAACCAACTTTAGTTTTGTTCTAAACAGATTTTTCTTCCTTCCTTCTCCGGAATTGCTTTGTAACATTTTCCTCCAAGCTTGCTTGTTTCAGTTTTAATCACACTAGACTGATGTGTAACATGTTAGTCAGATTTCTTTGTGAAAAATGGTTGACAGGTGGTAACATGTTGATCAAGCGATGTAAAAGATTCGATTAGCTCAGGGAAGGGTATCATGTTCCAGTGAAGAAAAGTGTTTGGATTTGGATTGGGGCTCGGCTTTGCTGTGGAGAGAACAAGTTGCAGGTGTAAAGAGTGCACTCAGGATTGCCAAAAAAATTTTTTTGCCCTTTTTTTTTTTTTAATGGTGACTAAATGATGCCAAAAGCATTTTGGAGCTGGAAACGAACCAATGTTTTCAGCCAAGAAGCACCACTTTTTCAGTAGAAAATTGTTTCAGTATTGGCTATGTATTTATTTATTTGTTTGTTTGTTTGTTTGCTCACTTACATGCTTAATTAGTTACTTATTAAATATTAGAAGTTTAATGATACACCACCACCTGTACCTCTCTGATCTAGAGAGAAATAGGCCACAGAAAACGGTCATTATAGCCAACCTGGAGCTCTATTCCTGCTGTGGAGCTCATTATTTTCAGTTGATCGTTTTCAAAGCCCCCAGGTCAGATGTTTTTGTTTCTCGATCAAAATTTTTTGTAGGAATTTTTTACATTCAGTTATTTATAATTAATATATGGCAAACTTGTACTGTTTTTGTTTTAAATATTACACCTCTGTTCATGACAATTTTGTAATGTTTTTTTATTCAGATTCAGAATGATTCAGAAATTTAAAAAAGAAATCTTTTCAGTTATTTATTTATTTTTTCAAATTTTGGTGAATAAAATCCTAAAAGCAGCATCGTGAATCAAGTCGAAATGGGACCCATGCGAAACATTACACCCGTATTTGTTTGTTTGTATGTTTTAGTTGTTCTATATATTTGGGTATTTAGTTATTTGCTTTGGTTGTCTAAAAAACAACACCAAAAAATTTATATTCTGCATATTGGAAGGGTTAATTTTGGTCATGGACACTGTTCACCCCTCTCTCTCTCTCTCTCTCTCTCTCTCTCTCTCTCTCTCTCTCTCACTCTCAGTCCATTGACTGATGGAATAGGCTTCAAAGCTCTGACCAGTGAGATTAGAGCCAGAGGCTACTGCACATGCTCTGCTTTACTAATACACACACACACCCTTTCCCACCCTTTCCACACCATTGCCGTCTGCACCATTTCCTATGACACATCAAATTACGCCGCTATCACAATCTGCTCCATCACGCTAAAATGAGGTCATCGCACGTATATATCTAACAGCATGTGCTGAGCCGAAGCGGCAATCTGGCCCTCGCACGCCTTAATTCCCACGTCATCAGAAAGCACATGGCCCGATTTCCCGCGTGAGTAATTGAAAATTTAGCAGGGATAAGGCTTGAGAGTGGGCGTACGAGGAATCCGTCTGCGTTCAGTCTCGACTCGAACAGCTCTCCTAATTGAAAGAAATGAGCTTATGCTTTCCACTCATCACCATCTTTCCCAAGCCAAAAAGAAGAAGAAGAAGAAGAAGAAAAAAAAAAAGAAACATGATGAAACTTTTATAATGAAGTTTTTATAATGAAGTGACATTTCTCTCCTGTTAAAGGTAGAGAGAGAGAGAGAGAGAGAGAGAGAGA
>JAOVYU010000031.1:2864647-2876078 GCA_025674565.1 Synodontis membranacea
ATTGTGATTGTGATTGTGATGGGAAGGTAGAAACTGTGACTCACATATCCCAGTTATACAACTGGCTATAGCAAGAACAACCTGGGGTGGTATATTGCTGCCTCAAAGCTCCTCGGTTAGATCCCACCTCCCAAAACATGTCATTAGATGCACTTGCTAAACTCAATTGCCCCTAGGTGTAAACAAGTGCCCTGGTATGATGACTTCCCGTCTATGGTGTATTCCCACCCTACGTACAATACGAACAAACATGGCAGCCTCTACTAAAGAATGCAAAATGTCCTAGAAAGACGTAGTCGAAGATCTTTTTGAGTATACCATCAACTGAATGTTTTCCATTTGGTTCTTTTGTCATTTGAGGTTATATACCCCAATCATTTCATTCTGGCAAACATTATGGATTCTACACTACTGTCTGACAAAGCAAGGAACGCTGAACACCAATCCAAGCTTAACATTCTTTCGATTGCAAGATGATTTACTATAATGAAAAAATCCTTACTATTGAATTCCTTACTATTCTTCAAAACCATTCTTCAGTGATTGCTTGTTATGGAATCTTAGCATTCTAAACCTGAAACTCTAGGGTTTTTACAGGTTGTACATGGAACCTTTAATGGTTCCCGCAAAGGTACAAGCCAAAGATTCGAGTTTTAACCATTCGTTCGGCTACAAGTATAGGTAATGTATTGGTGAACTGTGGACTAATTGGTGACCACCTTCAAGCTGCTCTTCATTAATCTGACAGGTCATGCGACTTATTAAAGGTAAACACAGTTACGGACTCTCGCAAAACAGAGAGAGCCCTTTCACCACCACAGATGTTTAACATTGCAAGGGTTGAAATATCGTTTAGAAAATGTGTGCATTCCGAAGAGGCCTTGTCTTCACATGGTACTGGGTTCCATGCATTGCCTAGCGTACAGTACATGCATGAGCCATGTGAATAGCTGATAATAAAAGTGACGGGTTTACAGAAGTCACGATCGATTGATTTCCTGATAAGCCCCAGATTTTACGTAAGCAAATCTGGTGCAATGTTAGTTCTGCTGTGTGGTTTACCATTTTTCTCAATTTTGTCTGAACTCCATATTAAGATTTGGTAGCAAAGAAATGTTTCTCATATAATATAGACAATGATATTATCAAGTGCCCCGGGGAGTTTCGAGTAATAATCCTTAGTGAGATCAAGTATCATTAAATAATTTTAAGCTCACATTTTACTATTTCACTGTGATCTATGCCCTCTGGTGCTTGGTGGTTTTTCTTTAATATTTACGTAATTAAACTACTCTGTCCCAGTTATTATTGTCTTGACTCACCAGTTATTATTATTATTATTATTTTTTACATTTTCAAAATTTCACAGGAATGAGAAATGAGAAATCATAACATCTGCAGAGCTCATTGCAGTTTCTGAACTGCACTGGATGTTCATATACAGTATATTTTTCGCTCTTTGTTTGTGCCACGTCTTCTACTATTACCAATGCGCCCACGCTTCAATCAGTGGAACAGCTGACTCTGATGAATGGATATGCTAATTAAAGTGCTCCTGAAGTAAAGGAAATTGAATGAGGCGATTTTCTCATGACCCGTAGAGAAGGGCCACGAGCAGTTTGTTCATCCTGACCACAAAGACCTTGAGCAAACAACTTTCGACGAGCAAAGCAAAGAGCTCGATCCGGACAGACAGTGTTTCGGGCACTTAGGACATTTGAATCTGAATGACGCTTTAATGACCCTTCTCTTCCCTTCTGTCGAGTACCCCTGCAATCCAGGCCGTGTTTTGTTGCCTTTGTAATTTGACTTTCAGTCAAACTCCCCGAGATCCTCGTAATTGCGGGCCGTAATTAAGTTCGGAGCGATGCACGATCAGGTTCATGCAGAATGAAGCGGCGTCTTGGTGCAGTACAATGACCATTTACATTGATCCAAAGCCACAAAGACAACAGCAGCGCCGTCGAATTTAAACGTTCGACAAAATGTAATGAAAGGTGACACTCGGAGTGCTGGAACGAAGCTGCTGTGTCGTCCTGGGTGCCAGTAATTAACTTTGCCGTGACGGGATCGCAATTAATGCGCTGCTGCGATTATGACACTTCTGCTTGCTTGCACATGCCATTTGTAGCTGACATACCTTTTATCTGACAAGTTTAAATAAAGTACTTCTCCACCTGCTGTTTCTTGATCTTTCCCCATGACAGGCCTTAAACTTCCTGTATGTGCTTTTTGTTTTTTATCAACATGAAGTCTCTTTCATATCAAGGCACTTCACCCAGAAGGCACCTGGAGTAAACAGAGTCGTAGCCACTTCACCATACAGTGCAGACAGAAAAGTAGGAAAGAACTTTGGAAAATCACCCAGCAGGCAAAATTACTGTCACAGCGTGCTTATTTTTTTTTTTTCAGCTCCATTATTATTGCATTGTGAAGAGATTTAAGTAACTTTATTACAGTGGTTGGGTTTAGGAAAGTTGGTTTAATAAAAAATATATATATTGCAAGGATAAATAGCATTTTATGAATCTAACAGATTGTCATCTCATCACAGCTACATTTCAGTTTTAGCCATTTTAATTTAAAGAACATTTAATCTGTCGCGTTTCCTGGCCGTTCTTAAACGAAGTCCCTACAATGTTGCTGCTACAACTTAGTTAAAGCAACATTAACTTAGAATTTTAAATAAAAGTTTTTTTTAGAATATTGTTAGACCCCCCCCCCACCCCGAACACTAAAATCTTCATCTTCTTAGTACTTCTTCTTTGTAGTAGCTATGAACTTTATATTAGCAAAAAACACGTTCTTAAAATTACAGTTAAAAGAATTCCATCTGCCAGGTTTTCCGGTTGAGAACATTTTTCTATAACATTCCAGCAGCATTGCATGTGCATTATTTTTGAATGAGTGTTATTTAAGAATATACTGTACTTTTTAACAGCTTTTCCTGTTAGCTGGATTAATACTTTTCCGAATCTACAGCCAGCAACTTTGATTTTTTTTTTTGTTTGTTTTTTTTAAATAGATTTTAAAGAGCTTCAAGTAATTTTTATAGAGATATGGGAAATTCCCACTTGCCGTAACTATAATTGCAGAATAAAATGAATAAATAATTTCTTGTGTCGTATGTGCTTTTATACTGTAGTCCCTCCCCATCTGAGATTTTTCGTCTCGTAAACCAGAATCAGGACGTATTGATTAACAGAGACTTTACGTCACTCTGGATAAATGCGTCTGCCAAGTAATTTAAATATATCAACGTAATGTTGAATGTTACATTTTCTAGAAAGGTAATCTTTTATGGTTTTTGAGCGGGCGTTCTGAGAACGTTGTATATAACGTTCCTACAACATTACTGCAACATATTTTAGTTATTTTAGAAGAAACACTGTTTCCAGAATCCATTCTCTATACCGCTAATCTGTCAGGGGAAGCTGGAGCCAATCAGTGCTGACTTATCTGTGAGAGGTGAGGTGCACATTGGGCTAACGCAGAGACAAACAATCATTCACACTTATATTCATATGTACAGTACAGGCAATTTAGAGTAGCCAGTTGACCTCATTTGCATGTCTTTGGACTGTAGGAGAAAACCGTAGCACCCAGATGGACCCACGCAGAAAGACCCCACTTGGCAGCCAGGTTCAAACCCGGACCCTTCTTGCTTCTTCTGTTTCCATAATGTTAGTTATTATTCTAATAATACTGTGAAAAACCACTAGATGTTTTTAGAACGTTGCAGGAATGTTATTTTTGGAATCGTACAAACTAGCCTTCTCTGAAACTGTGAAATGCTTACTGTATCTTCTAATATGGTTCTCTTTTAGCTGGGATAATACCTTTCAAACATTACATTTGATTTTTTTTTTTTTTTTTCTCTCCCCCGCCAACAGTTTTAGGTTTTTGAGTGACAGGGCAGCCTACTGTTAGGATTAGGATCACTGATGCACACAGTGCTGCTCAAAGAGGCAGTGAAAAACAAGCTCAAGGTGCACTAGGTCAAACGGCGGCGAGCGGGCCAAAGCTATAAAATCCCGAAAAAGTGCCCTGAACTGCTAAACTTCGAGCTGTTCTCTTCTAATGTAGGCAATGGAGGAAATGTCTGTTAAGCCCTAGTCAAATCGCGCTCTAAGGAGAGCTAGCCAGTGCGCTCATTTGTTCTTTGCTCTCGGTTAGCGTGCCAGAGGTTTTAGGGAAACCGCTTGAGCTTTGAGGAAATTAGCAGCAAGACAACATATTGGAGTGACCTTTTGCTCGACGTTTAGTTGTCACGCTCTGGCATGTCGGAGGATGTCCTGATTAGCTATCAGCTTAGCTACTTGGCTCCATAGCCGTCTTTGCTTAGGCCACGTACTGAGGTGGATTTAGGGTCGACCTTCTAGTCTTTTGGTCTGTAGCCGAGCAGATTCCGTGGCGGGGAGTTCATCATGCTTAGCCATTAGCTTAGCTAATTAGGTCCACAGCTGTTCATGCTTTTTTGGCCCCCAGTGGTCAATCGCTGGTGCACTGTGAGGGCAACAGCACCATTGTTCATGCCGTCAGGACCTGCTATTCTTGGCTTTTGTTACAGAGCTGGGCTGCTTTCGGGTCTTGTTAGATTTGGCGCACATCCCCACAAATCTGATATTTTTCCTGCGTGCTTTCTTGAAAAGAGGGATATTCATCCTAATTAGGGACTATTTACTGTACGTCCCAGTTGACTTGTCTGTTCTGACTGGTTCCGCACTTTCAGCTCGGCGATTCATCCTACAGCCAAATTGCATCTACAGGGGGAACGTCCCCACATGGATCACTCCCCTGCTGTGGACCAGTTGTGGAACAGTAGCCCAAAAAAAACAAAGCCACAGACCATTGTTTCCTAGAGACACTGCGAGTATTTCTGTTAGCATGATGCCTTTTATCTTCCTTTGTACAAAGTGAGGTCCTGAGTATAAAGGAAAATATGCGCTATGTGTCAATTTAAATCCGTTTCATCAAAAAGCCGCTCGGGAGAATATAAGTCCCCTTGCTGGAACTATAAAACGGGTAATTCGATTCCAGGCTAAGGCAGTAAAAGTGCTGGACTCAAAAGTATGTAATGAACGACAGTCATTCTTGTGGTTGCAGAATAATGTGCTCGTCATTGGAAAACATGTTCCTGTACAAAATCCACGGTCCTTAAAGTGCTCAATTAGTTCAAATGTCAGATAAATCACGTTTTAACACCCCCGCCTCCATCACCCGACACCCACTTTTTTTCCCCTTTTCTGTTCGTTCAGAGAACTGACAGCGGTAATCCAGCTGTGCTGACACTGCTGGAGAGATCAGCTATCTTTCAGGGTGCACAAAAGTCGCTCACGAGTCACAGCGAGGCTTTTTTTTTTTTTTTTCCCCCAAAGTCTTTGATTTCGGTCTGTATAATATGTGGTAATTAGGCAGTTCTTTTTTAAGAGCTCCGAAAATAAGTGGTGCTGAACAATTACTTAAATTTGATATCATCTGCCTGGATTCAAGTTCCAGCCTGCGTACAGTGGCATTGAAAGTCGAAGAAAATCAGATAATGTGTGCTATAATTTGCATTTGTGTTATTGCGTTGTTTGCTTAATGGTTATTAACGGGCTAGCAGGGCTGAGCCTTTACTCTCGTTCGAAGGAGGAACAAAGCCTCAATTTTCAGTATTCATATCATTTGATATTATTAAAGGCAATTATTTTCTTTTCTTTTCTTTTCTTTTCTTTTATTTATTTTCATCAAACTTTTGTCAAACCAGGAATGACAGCAGGAACAACAGGCGTAAGTCTGGGGCTGAATTCTTTCTAGGCCAAACTGTGTTAAGAGATTTCACTTGGTAAAACACGACCTTGAGATTTTGTGTGCCTTGATTTCTTCCATTTCTTCCGTACTAGATTGCTCAAGTCACGTAGAATTGTAGAAGTACATGTACTTATAAAACAGATATAGATTTCTGTCGCACCAAACAGATATGGATAGAGATAGTGTCATTGTTTTAAGCATGTGATGAAACCCTGCGTTGCTGTTGTTCTTTTTTTTTTTTTTTTTTTTCTTTTCAGGATAGTATCACCGAGCTGCCGAACTTCTTTTTTTTCTGAATCTCCCTGCCATTCAGCATCATGACACTGGGGGTATTTTGTTCAATTAGATAAAGCTGTTTTTTTTTTTTTTTTTTTTAATGAGCTATGCAATCTAGAAGCTGTACTGTTGAGAACCCATTATCTGTTGATTTCTTCTGTATTACTTGCAAATTGGGCAAGGGCAATGGATCTCGGCGAACAGACGCACACTTTATTGTTATTCTCCGATTATAATTGTTGTTCATCCAATCTCCAGCCTTGTTAATGGCTCCCACCTTATTGCACCCGAATTCCACAAATGCCTCTGTGTTACATGATTCTTAACTGCGCAATTTTCTTAACATCTTTTCTCATGCTACCTTCGAGTCCTGTTACTCGTTCGTGCAAACTCAAGAGAGACTTCAATGAAAAATGGAAAAAAATAAATAAATAAAAAATACGAAAAATGAAAAAGCCTGCATCCCTTGCCATCTTGTGCTCCTTTTATTATTATTCAGCTTTACTGTATGTTGAGCAATTTCGAAAGACACGAGACACCCAATGACAACACAGCTGATGATAGAAGTTAGGTTGAAATCATATTTTAAAATCAAGCAATGAAATGGACATTCAGTTACATCATTGTCAAATGCAAGACAGAAAGGATTTAGTGAAAACCGCATATAAGTGGTTGCTGGCACGATGCACTGCAGGAGAAGGTGGAGTTTTTTTTTTTTTTCTTCTCTCTGTCTGTCTGTCTGTCTCTCTCTCTCTCTCCCTCTCTCTCCCTCATTCTTTTTAAAAACCAGTCAATACATGACTGATATGCATGGCTTGCTTTTGTAATTGTCTTGGTGCATTGGGCCCAATGACAGACACAGCCAGCTTTGCGTGTGCTAAAATGGCTCTCACAGTGAATTATCACTTCGAGTTCAGCCACGGCTGCGTCATCTTCCTTGGAGAACAGATCACAGCCAAATCATCCTTACTAACATAGACACCAAGCAATCCACTAGGCAAGGATCACGGCAGATGCAGATGCCCGAGAAGGTGCTTATTACACAAAATGTCACATTAGACAGATGACTCTGTTAACAGTTTTAGTGAAAATCAATTTGTAGCATTATACACAGTTGTGGCTTATTGGAAGCTGTCATCAATTATCACGTTATCCATGTGACAAAAATAAATAAATAAATAAATAAATAAACATAAATAAATAATTTAATTAAACTCAAAGCGGAGTTACAGTTACAATCCTGAACTTGATTCTTTTCATATGCCAGAGTAGATACTCTTAATATATGCCAAGACAGTGCTGCTACTAATACCAAGGATTCTGATTGGTTCTGTGAGTTCCTCTGTCTTGGTACTAATATTGATATTATCCTTGATAATGCCTATTTTGCGTCTTCGGTCAAGTGGACAAGCAGTGGCTTAAAGAACTTGTAGTATGGTTCAGGATATGGGGCAGTGGTCCATTTTTGCCTCTATAATTAAACATCCAATCCAGGTAGCTACTGAAAGCCAGTGGAGGTACCAGGCACCAAGGCAGCACCTTAGTGGACTCATCCAAAGGAAATGGATGAGTCCAGGAAATATAAATAAAGGTCTATTGACTATATATACGTATTGCCCAGTCTAGACAACACTATATCCAGGTCAGGTACATTATATTTGGCAAGAACATGTGGTCACCAGACCATCATACCCACATGTTGGTTTTCCCCAATTTATGGCCAGAGATTTTGTCTAGAATGTCTCTGAATGCTGTAACATTAAGAAGTTCCTTCGCTGGAACTAAGAATCCCAAACCTGTTCCAGTAGCATAACAAAGCCACCATACACAAGGGGGTGAAAGAACACGAGTAACCTGCAAACAGCCCTCACCTCAACCCCACTAAGCTTCCTTTGGGATGAACTGGAACGCTGACTGCACCCCAGACCTCCTACACTGACATCAGATCCTGACCTCACTAGTGCTCTTGTGGCTGAATGAACATCAAATCCCCACAGCCACGCTCCAAGACCTAGTGGAAAGATTTCCCAAAAAAAAAGTGAAAGTTATTACATAAGCAAAGTCGGAATAAACCTGGAATCAGATGTTCAACAAGCTCATACTGTATGGGTGTGATTGGTGAGATGCCTACAGTATATACTTTTCATCGTATAGTCTGTTATACAATCAGTAAGGTTCAGTAACTCAGCCAAAACATTGAGGTGCATTTGGGGTCAGTTCAGTTTATCTACAAAGGTCCAAGATGGCCGCAGGTTTTTATTCCAGCCAAAAAAGAAGCCAAGAACAAGATCAGCTGATTAAACAAAACAATTCAGCTGTGAATTCTGCTCAGCTGGGAGCCATACAGGTCCTTGGTGGGCAGGATTTGAATACCCTGACCGAAAAGGATATGAAGCTCTTTTGTGTGACCAGTCGGTGTTCAGTAGCCAAGAAGAGCTATAGATCAGTAGGCTGGTGATTTGCAGCAAAGGTTTGGCAGTTCAGGTTGATTATTGCTAGCAAATAAACAGGGTTATGTTTACCAGCTTCTTCACAGATCCGAGATCCTGGTTTGATCATGGAATTCTGTCATCCCGTAACCCTGTAAATTCCCTCCAGATCCCTATGGATTTCCTCCCAATATATACTGCCTGCAGCTTTAATTCGTGTGAATGAGTGAATGTGTTTGTGATTACCTGCGACGGATTGGTGTATTCCTGTCTTGCCACTGAGCTCCCTGGATAGGCTCGTCGGCCCAGACCCAGTATAAACCAGTTGCTGAAGTTAAATGAATAAATGCATACCTGCTAAGTATGAGCAGCTTTATATATATTCTGTAATCTTTTTTAAAATATGGTAAAAATGTATTACATCCCCTCACCGCTCTGCTTTCAGGGGCAAAGAATAATCAGCTTTATTTCTCTCTCAAACACACACACACACACACACACACACACACACACACACACATTGAACTGAATATATTTCAGCAACACTAATCCTGTTTCTTATACATTTTTATTTCAGGCCAATGAATTTCTGAACTCTGTTAAACGCCCAGTTTCATGGATTAACAGCGAACCTAATTGGATTTGGTGTAATATGTCTACTTTTAGCTCATTTTAAATGTCATAGGCAGTTTAGGGAAATGGGACCATTGCGTTTTAACGACCTCATTTGTTGAACTCTGATCCCGGGGGTTACTGTGTGAGATCTTTGGGGCGTAATTAATTTACCGTGCCCCCTGATGAAAAATGCAAAAATATTCTTCTGGTGACGTTTACGGAATCAAAAATGCCCACAACCACCCCCAGTTACGGAACCAAAAAAAAAAAAAAAAAAAAAAAATCCCAACATGAAACCAAAATATATAGCTTGCGGATTAAAAATAAATAAATAAATAAATATAAAAAATTATAATAATAAACCAGGAAGCTCCGGAAGTTCTTGGAGGTTTGCTGCCAGCACAGTGGGAAAGTTTGAAGTAATGGAACGATATATGGAAATGATTTAGAGCAAGGCTAACATGCTAATATAATTCAAACACCACATGTGCTTTAGGAGACATCAGTAGGAAGTAAGAAACTCTAGTCATGATCTGCAGAGTTGACTCTAGGAAGAAACCACACGATTCTGTCCATCATGCTCTGCGTATTTTGGTGCTCGGGGTTTGGAATTTTCTCTAACGCCCACCTCCGGGATCAGGTTGAGCCATCCATTCCTTTGCGACTTCCTGATTAGTCTCATGTTGACAAGCTTGTCAGGCTAAAAAGCGTCCGTTTTGATATCATGGTGCCGTAAATCAAATCTGGGATGCCACCTGCTGTCAAAGCAAACTTTGATAAACGGCAGTCGTGATCTAATGACCACCGAAGGTCAGGCCCTGGAGATGCAAGTGCACCTCCTGAACTGGGACAGTCGCCGAGTTTGAAAATCAGAACAAGAAAACAAACCAAGTCACCTTCAGAGGCCTGCGTGACGTGAAGTCGTTTTGTGGGAGATTACGGTTTATTTTCTCTCATTACTCAGATCGTTCAACTCTCGCCGGAGATCTCTTGGCATCCTCCATGCCAAGAGACGCGAGGCCATTGTTTAGGCATTTAAATTGATGAGTGAATCAGAGGAACATTGCGCTATTAATTATTAATATCCCATCGTCACAGAGGAGGGATGGGGGGAAAAAAAGATACCAGATCAAACAAGCCAAATGAATCAGAATGACTCTGTGTGTGCAACAGAAGACCAGAGAAGTGATGTGAATATCAATGACGGTCCATGTTTTTGTTCATGGGCTCCAGCTCCGTGGACCACTCTGCTAATGACCTACTGCAGGTGTGGAAATTGCTCATGGAATTGCTAAGGAACCAGACCGTCCTCTTCCTCACAGGTACGGGGCTACCTGGAGACGAAGCAGAAGGAAAATAATACATATTCATGAAAACTGAAGCATGTGGGAAATCATGCCGTGTAATAAAAAGACACAAGGCGTTATTCAAGTCCCTCTCTGACGTTTACTGGGTCATAAATAAAAACAAAAAAAAAAAACGAGTATGTTACTTGACATAATGTCTACATGAGGATACACAGATAACTAGTAAGGAGTGGAATGTTTTGCTGAAGGACGACCCGAATCCTGGGAGTTTGAGGCATTGAAAAGTGGTAATATAGTTGATCTTCTTCACATGACCCATATCTGTCATTAATGTAAACACAGCTCTGGACTGAAAGCAGCATCATGTTCAGTTTTTCATGCACAATTCAGATGCTTCATGGATAACAATAATCTGTGTATATATATATATAAAATGAACAGACCTCGTCCTGCACTGGTTCGCTCTGGAGGTTGAATGGCAGCTTGTTAGCTGTTCATGTACAGGGTGAGAAGATGAAAAAAAAAATGGCCAGATGCAGAGTGCGTGCTGGCTTTTGCAGCTAATAATTGCATTTCTGTGCTGAATGTTGGGTGATGGGAATGGCTGTAAAAACACACATCAGGGAATTGGAACCAGAGGGAGTTTGAGAGAGAGAGAGAGAGAGAGAGAGAGAGAGAGAGAGAGAGAGAGAAAATGCTGCCAAAACAAAATCTGAATGTTGAACCACCCAACAAATTATGAAAAACCTAGAGGACGTATAGTGATGCTGCACAGCCGAGTGTGTATTAATAGCTAATCAATTTGTCTCTGTAGAATCCAGTAACCTACTCAAGTATGACATCGTGTAAGTACTTAACTTTAAACTTACTGTTCATCACCGGTATTCCTTTACTGAGTTAGTTAAATACACCTTTACTGAGATAGCTATGTTTTTACTGAGTTAGCTAATTACAGATTTACTAAGAATTAGCTTATTACACCTTTACTGAGTTAATTCATTACAGCTTTAC
>JAOVYU010000031.1:2898837-2908904 GCA_025674565.1 Synodontis membranacea
CTATAATAATAATAATATATCTTATGATGGCTTTATTTTGTAAACGTTTGGGTCATTTAAAAAATATTTTATTATTTAAAAATACACATTTTGGTGGATATAAATAAGTGAGAAAATAAACAAAACAAGTCAACAAACATGTCATCTTTTTATTTATTTGTTTATTTATTTATTTGTTTATTTATTTACAGTGTTTGTTTGTTTGTTTTAATGCCTATTGTGGAGATGCGCCAACATGATAGCGGTGGCTTGCAGGTAATTCAATAAAAGTACGCCTCAGTCTCCTGAAAGTCTGGCTAAACAAAAAAGTTCCTCAACAAAAAAATAAATAAATAAATAAAACACTGCATCTTTCGAAAGGGGAACATCAAGATTCCCCAGAAGGTACAGCGTGAACATTGTGGCAAACTGATGAACCCCAAAGGTACAGTATCTCCTAGTGTTCTTTATTTCTTACAGCATAACTCCAAGATATTCGCAGTACAGCGATAGCCTTTGTCGTCTTAACTCGGGATGGGAGAATAACAAGAGTAACTCTGTAGGAATTTTACATACAGTATTGTCATTTCAGTGGACCAAGCGTAGAACAGCGGTAATGAAATATAATGCCTGGTTCCGTGGCTAGCAGTGATACATGATCGCTGAGCTCTGGACTGCGTCTGTGTGTAAAAACTCGTGCAAGGGCAAGTTATGATGGCATTCAGACAAGCTAATGATCTGTCACTGAACTTTTTTTTTTTTTACTCGATTAAAAGTGTGGAATGTCCCATTAGTGCTAGAGCACTTTAGGCTGACAAGCGACTACAAATTGAATCAATTTTGTACACAGCATTAGGTAATCAATGTTGAGCCAGGAAACAGTGCGGCGGGAACTTCGCGATTGACTTTGAGTAGCGAAACCAGTACGGGACCGCGCCATGAGGCGACACCAGAGCAGACCATAAAATTATCTGGGGTTTTTTTTTGTTTGTTTTTTTTTGCCTTGTCTCTTACCGAGGCATTCTGAGAAAGGTCACATTTTTGTCCGATCATATATCACGAAAACACGAAAATCCAGGAAATGGATCACGCTTCTGATCGGAAGCTTGCGATTTTTTGCAGAGCTTACTGTACAGTATGTAACGTGATGCTTTCTTGGACGTTTTTTGCGGGGGGAAAAAAAAACAAAACAAGCATTTGAAACCCACATCTCTCTCTCTCTCTCTTTTGGGAATGTCAGGTTTGCACTTGAGTCGTAAACTTTTTCATGTTTGTGCTGTAACCCACCCCCCCCCCCCCCCCCCCAAGAGTTTGGCTTGCGTGCTCGAGATCGAGCTTCTGTTGATCCGCCATTGTTTTCCCGCAATGCACGTTTTCGTCTTTTATAGACTACTATCCTCTAGGAAGACGTCTTTTCCTCATTCTGCTCTCCTTTTTACCTCTCTTGATTTATTTGAAAGATTTATTATGATCCCAGATGAACAAAGTACAATTTTCTGGGTCCACCACTTAAGAACACTGAATCAGATTCGGATTCAGACTTTGGAGTGGCCCAAAACTTCCAGACTCCGCTATGTCACCGGCCTGATCTCTTGCCCCTGGCCATGTAAATATTGATGCAAAAATAAACACAGGAATCTCAGTGAGGAGGACTTCCTTTTATTCATGATATTTCAAGGCTGGATGCCAAGGAAGAGCTCTGTGATGTCCGTAGGAAAAAATAAATAAATAAAAAAAATCCTCCGAGGCGGTAAAAAACAAACACTCTATATCTTTTGCACATCAAGCGATAAAAGCTTGCTTTATCCTGCTGCCTTGATCTTCGAAAAAAAAAAAAAGAAGTGGGTGAACAAACAGACATCATTGTACGTTTCACATGTGGGATCCTTGGTACTTTAGGAACTTTAGGCTTTTAGTGTCTTTTCAAACGCACGCTTTTGATTTCGCTCTTCTTCTTCTTCTTTTTCCCTGCTGCACAAACGTAACAAAATGCTAATTGACCCTATTCTTTGGTTCTCCCATGTCTCGGTTCTTCAGAAGCTCTGCTCTGTTTTTTTAAAAACCGAAACTCCGAGGATTTTGATACACCACTGCGCCATCTTCTTTCTACAGTTTGACTGCTCGGGCATTTTGATAAGCGTTCCTCGGTTTCTCCCACCAAAAGGGAGACAAGGAGAAGCGGAGAAAGTGGCAGAAGGTGGCATTAGATGTTTGGTAAAAAAAAAAAAATTAAATAAAAAATCCAAGGGGTTCTTGTTCTCATCAGGGATTCAGTTGTGTGGAACTTTTTTTTTTTTCTTTGCTCCAGGCTTGTCCACCTCTTCTAACCCTTCTAGGTAAGCTTCAGTGGCTTGGCTAGAATGAATGAGTTCAGCTGAGAGACTAGTGAAAGCTAGCACAGCTCTTTCAGGAAGTACGGGGATTGAAGCAGCTACATCTTCAAGGCTTGGGAAAGTTGGAGAGCACCGACGCTGAAGTTCAAAGATGTGCATGCGTTAATGCTGTGTGTGTGGGGGAAGGTTTTTACGCTGGTGATTCTAAACTCTACTGTGGCAACTTGTCAAGGGGACTTGTTTTGAAGAGAGGAGATTGGAGTTATTTTGAAAACGCGAGGACTTGACTTGATTAAAGCGTATCGGAGGAGGGGAAAATTCTCTCCAAAGTTTTGCGACGACTTCGCCTAGAACGGGGACAGCCTCCGAATGAAACGTCAAGCTGAACAAGCATGAAAGGGATTCCAGCCCATGATAAACCATGCTAAATCTTCAACGCTGACTTGGCTTGACCCAGCTGTGATGTCTCTACGCTTTATTGCCGTCCTAAGCATCGGCACCGAGTATTACGGAAGCATGAAATGCACAAAAGTTCACAGGGGTGGAGGTTCTGAGCGATCGTTTAACAAGCCCCGTTTCGGATGAGTGACAAAGACAGGCGCGAGTCGTGAGTAATGTCTCGGCAGAAGGCACCAGAGACGAGGGGCAGAGGCGCATGAGAAACATGGCCGTGCATTTTTATCAGTGGAAAGGAATGCCAGGAAGGCATCATTCTTCAAAAGCCGTAAAAGGAACCACTGCTGAGTGACACCGGGTGACTTCACTTGATCCGCCTCGTCTCGATCTGTCATTTTTCCATGCACGAGAATGAAAGCGAGTCAGACGGCGAGTGCCCAAGAATGAGCGGATGGAGAGAACGAATGAGGGCTGAGATTAGATGCGCCAGTAAAACAGTGTTCTTTTTGTCTTTGGCGTCGTGACATGTTTATGGCGAGGCATCACGGATGTGAGGGCCAGCGCGGCACATCCATCAGACACACAGAGCGAGAGACCGAGAGAGTTGAGAGAGAGGGAGGCGAAGGGCCAAGAGGATCAAGTTTCCACAATTTCATGCCACATCTCTCTTTTTTTTTCTTCTCTCTCTTTCCTTCTTTCGCTCTCCATTTCTCTGTGATGACAGGTAGACACAGAATAAGAACGAAACAGAAAGGCGAATAAGTGAGAGTGCACGCAAACATGCCGCGGCACGTCTAGTAAACGGAAAGCCTTCATTTCCAAGCAGCGCTTTTGTTATTTTAGAAATTCGCACATCTCCGACACTCATCAGCCTCCACCAGGATCTGTTTGGTTCATTCCGAAACCTTTAATGGGGAATGAATTACAGAATACTGCATCTTATCTCGGATTTCTTTTTTGCTTTGTTGGGTTTTTTTTTTTTTTTTGCTCAAAATGCTCAAAGCTTTACTTCCCCATTATCCTGGGCGCTAGCTTTCCCCGAGTGCTGTGTCCTGCCACTGCAAATTGATGCTATCATTACCAAATTGAACGACCTCTCATTGAAGTATTGAAATGTCATGGAGATTGGCCGTGACTCTCCGAAGCCCGAGGGAGAATAGAGGGCGCCTCGGTCACTATCTCTCGCCGCAGAAATGCGCTTTCGCCTCGTCTTCTTTCTCCGCCGGGAAAGGTCAAGCATGAAATGCACCAACTGTGATTATTCAGCACACTCAGTGTTCCCCGATCCCATCTGTACGCAAAGCTCTGTCTCTTCATCTCCGCTGCTCGTTTTATCTTCCCGTACCCTTCTTCTTCATCTCTTACTCCATCGCCGTCCGTCCGTTCTTCCTTCGGCGCCGGTTTCTGTTTGTTTCATGTAGGTTAGAAAAGCAAAAGCTTTACCGGGGAACACATCAGGAGTCTAATGCCTCTGTGAGTTAATAAAAGATCATTCACACCCCGGTGCTCAATTCTGATTGGTCAGAAGGTGAATATTCAGTTTACATCACTCTCTGTTCAAATCTTATCAACGTTGAGAGAGAGAAAAACAAGCTGCTGGTGAGATAACTGGTTATACAGTAATGTGCAAAAGTTTACGCACCCTACTTTTTCATACTATCGTCGTCTTAAATATTTGATGACTTCATTATTGGATCATAATAAACATTGTATATAGGTCCCAATTAAATATTATTATTATTATTATTATTATTATTATTATTGTTATTGTTGTTGTTGTTGTTGCTATTATTATTATTATTATTATTATTAATAATAATAATAATAATAATAATAATAATAATAATAATGTTGATGATGATGATAACCGTGCAGCCATCAAAGTCTCCAGAAACACTTTCTCAGATTCTCATAAAAGCTTCTATTTTCCTGATTCTCCTTCAAAACTGCACAAAGTGTTCTTGACATGAACATATTTTTAGAGGGTTGCACACCAAATATTGACTTTGGTTTATTTTAGCGCTGCTTGCTTCTCTTTGCACATTTTTTTTTTTTTTTTTTTTACTTTCATAATTTTTTTGAAGGCATCTGTGCTTTTAGAGCATTTCTTTACACGATCTCTAAATCCTCTAGCTGCTACAATGCAAGAAATAACAGATACTCAGATGTCCACCAGCATTAAATGCAACAATAAAATTTAAGAAATTTAAGAAAATACAATCGATGGCAAATTCCTATGGTATAAGAGGAATAAAACACTTTGGGGTGGTAACACTAAGTCCACTTTTGGGGATGTGGGGCTGTTATTATAGTAAAATAGTAATAGTTGTAGTAGTGTTAGTGGCCTTAATTAAATAGCCTAATGGAAAAAGAAACTGTAAAGCACTGTAAAAACATTGAACATACATGACGTCACATTTTATATGCGCACGCATAATGACTTCTCGAACCCATTTTAATGCATTAAAATAAAGTATTCCTAAATGAAGCAAATTAATTCTTGAGAAAGCTCAATTTGCGGCCCCTGCTGTAGTCAATGCTTCAAACTTCGTTTCTTTTCTCCAAGACACTCGCTCGAGTCTCACGTCCTTCGGTGGATCTCAAAAGCCACAGGTATATAAAGTGAATAAATCAAAACCATTTGAAGCGCAAGGGAACCTCATGCTTTCTTTTATTCATGAGATGGCAGTTGTCTGGTGCTGCTCGCTGAACAACTGCCTTAATTTAAAAAAAAAAAAAAAAAAAATCATTTTTTTTTTCCTGAAGAGAAATCTCAACGGTCGAAAACATTGGTATCAGCACCATTATTAAAGCGTTCTGCACAATGAACGGGACTTTCAGTACCAGCCCCAGGCAGTGCACTCGTTTCGACTCGGGGAGGAAGTGGGGGGGGGGGGGGGGGGGGGGGGGGGGGGGGGGGGGGGCATAGATGTGTAAGATGAGAAACAAGGCTTTCCAAATGACTTTATTGTTTGGATTTTAATAATTGATCGATCCATCAGTGGAAGAGTGCGGCATGCGCGTGTCTGGTGTTGTTTGCCGAGCAGATGAAACGGAAGAATGGGATTAATATAAAGTGCGAAATGAAGCTAACAGACGCGGCTGGAGCTAACAGTGTAGGAGCAAACAGTCTGAGTCTTTTACATGCAACCTCAAGGAATATTAAGTATGTATAAAATGAAGCGGCTTTAACTTGTATGTGTTTGGCTTATACGTAATGGTTCGGATCTTACAGGACATAGCTGAAGTTGACTTTTTGACGCGCGGTGAAATTGCACGCAGTTTGTCCAAAACAGACGCATGTTTACGTTTTTGCTGACCTTGAACTATTTCTCATAATGGCAATATTTAGCCCTGACATCAAGAAAAAAAAAAACACCGGATGCTACCTAAGGATATATTAACACAGGCTCTAATAATAAAGGATCTCATTTAGCTGTAACATTTATGACGTTACTGATTCACCGAAGGGGAAAGGACACCTGATATGACGGACATGAAATTTGTTCATGCTAGTGCTGTATGGATGTTATGTCAAAATATACGTTTATCAGATGCTCGTGAAGCCCTTTCCAGGAAGGTTTTTGAAAAATCTCATGACAGTTACGTTACTAAAAATAATAATAATAATAATAAAAAAAAAAGCTACGGGCAGAATTCTGTACCCAATCCAAAGTTCCACCTTATAAGCTCTTATTTTCTTACCATTTGTCAAAGCCTTACGACCAGTCCGTTGCCACGTTTTAATCTCAACAGGCATCTCCGAGAACCTGAGAACTGAGAAGTGAGCGCTGCACCCGCTACAAGTCTTGCGATTTAGACCAAACAAGTGGACGAGCCAGAGGTTTGTCATGACAGGAGATGACAAGCAGCACAGAACCAAAGTTAAACACCAGACGCGCACGTGTAATTCTGAGCAGAAGACGGACCAGCAGTTGACCCATGCGAGCTGAGTCTGAACAACTACAGATGTGGATGGGGGGGGGGGGACTCAAACAAACGAGAAGCCGAGGAAAGGTTTTTTTTTTTTTTTTTTTTTTAATGGAGGGTAAATATGAGAGCACACATACAGTTTTGCACTAACCCAAGGCCATGAAATCAGGGTGCGCCCGACGGAGTTTCATGGTTTAACCCAGAGGAATCGTGTTCTCGCATTAAAATTGTCTTCTCGCGTTCAATCACCGCACTTGCGAGACTTTTGGCAGCTAAATAACACTATGTTTTAATGACGGGGGGGAAAAAAATCCTATTATTCAGTAACAGTTATGAATTATTCAATAACCACAGTGATGCTAATAGGAAAAGCATTTTGTTTGTTATTCTGGTTCATTAGACGACTGTGTTACATATGTGTTTTTTTTTTTTTTTTGCTTTTTTTTTGCTTTTTCTACGCATGATCCTGTTACCTACAGTATAGTGCATAATGACTGCAATCCACAATCCAAAATCTACTTATTTCTGACTCTGTTCACCCCGGCAGCTGCGGAGGAACAAGAGAACTGAGATGTTTTCACAATTGGGAATGTTTTTTGTTTTTTTTCTTCTTATAAAGGTCATGAAACTTCCATATTGTTTTCTGCTCCTTTATACGTATAATTCCTGCAGCTGCACGAGGGAGAATTCCACCATGATCATACTGTAGTGATGAAATTTAGGGGCCCAAGCACCAGAGATGTTTTGCTCCATTGTTGTTTATTCTTATTTTCCTCCACTGAATCACGCATGCCAATGTCAGAGAGATATGAAGCATGGTCAGTAGTTTCATTAATCCTGTAACAGTGCAGGATTTTAGCTTTTGTCCTATAAACTGCACATCTGGCAACCAAAATCTGTACTTGGTACGACCACCGTTATTCAGTCTCCTTGAAGGACATCCCGAAGTTCTTCTTTGGACGTTAGCTGCCTTTTGTTCCATTCTCTGTCAAGATCCCACGCTGCTTCAATAACATTGAGATCCGGGGCTTTGGAGAGCCCAATCCATGACTGATACCGTTCCATCATGTGTGTGGGTGTTTTTTTTTTTTTTCCCCGCATGGAGGTATGCAGTAAACTTGGAGAACTACTCCTCAAGACTACATAAAAAAAGACAAGAAATTCTGGCTCTTTGGAAGCAAAATATGCTTAAGAAGAAATGTAGGGGAGCTCCAGACCTTCGCACAGTACTGTATAAGAAATCGATTACCATGAAGCCTGGAAGACGTGTTTGTGATTTAGATTCTGATTTGCCGAGGCTGGGGGTGGGGTTCAAATGAAATAGCTGTTCCTCAGGAATCGGAAGTCTGATCAAGCTGAAAGTGAGTGGATTGGATTGGTTTGGTCTAGTTCAAAACTCGATAGGTCAAACAAGCGTATAAATACAAGAATATTAAGGGGGAAAAAAAAAAAGTTCTACGGGTCTAATATATTTAGGGAAGTTTAAAGAACAAGACTAATATTAGGATAGCTGGACTATGTCTATGCAATAAATCTGTTCCGGGGAAATATATATTATTATTATTATTTATTTATAGCCAAAGCCACCGGGTTTGTTTGATACTTCCGCTAACTAAATGAATGTCCCACTGACCCATTTGAAACTCTTACATCTCAGTGGTTAGCAATACAAGAAAATATTTATAGAAATGGACACAAAGCCACTTTCCGTGGCCGGAGATCATCCTGATGTGCACAACACAGGTGGCTGTTTTAACAAGACACGGATGAGACTTTTGCCCTAAATGGAATTGGGCCAAGCATATAAAGCTTCATGCCGGAGAAATTATTTTTACATTGTTCTACTTTTTTTTAGTGATTACATTTAAAGTGGGTCATTTTTAAAGCCAGACAGGACACGGCGTGGACGTGAGCGGCGCCCGATCGCCGGGAAAAACGTGCGTGGCGCTGAGCGGTATAGGGCACGTAAGGAATAGAGAGCAGAAAGTGGGACGACAGCAGGCACTCATGGAGCAAGAGTGAAAGCAGGAGAGCTGCAGATGTTTATGAGCGGCAGCAGATGCGTGTGAGTGATGACAGTTTCAGGGACACGCGAGGATCAGAGATCATCCTCCTCTGACAACACTGCTGTGACTATTGTGGGAAATTGTTTCTCGCTCTTTCGTCTGGTTGAAGAAAGACTTTGAATAACATTTCTTTCTTTTTCCACAGAACAAATGCTCCTTGAACGGTAAACAGGGCATCACGACTTACACGTTACACCCGTGCTTCGGGAAAAAAAAACAAAAAAGATGAACTTCTACCTTCGGTTCCACCAAGACCAGTCTACTGATGGTGCTTAAATGTTTGGAATTTTATCCCCCCAAGACCTTCATAACTTTTCTCTAGTGTGACATAACATTAGACCTGAGAGTAGGTTTTTTTTTTCTTATTGAGTTTCTGATTTTGCACTGATGCATGTGTCACTTTATTTAAAGCGTGCCTACAGTACATACCACCTTCATGGCACATCCATAAGCGTCGCATAAATCCTTTAGACAGCAATGCTGGAGATTTTCAATGCTGAAGTTTTTTTTTTTTTTTTTTTTTTTAGAACTTGAAGTGACTTTCAAGGTTTTATGTTCTCTGGTTACAGAAGGAAATAAACACAGCAAACTCACTGTCATTGTATTTATTTATTTGTATTTTTTGTTACTACTCCACCATTGTCTGATTTGTTATGGTTATCTCGAAGGGGATTTTTCACAATGCTCTATATAGTCATTTTCATTTCTGTGCGTGATACAGGTCTAATGTGACAGAAGGAGCAAGGCACAACTTTGCTGTGCGCTTTATTTACAGCGAATCCAACAGTCGTAATCAGAGCCATCATAGCAGCGCTGGAAACACAGGGAGACGAAGTTAAACAAGGGCAAGCCATAAGCAAACATGCGAAGCGGAATGAAACACAGAACGCAGGAAACAATTCTCGGGGGAACACACAGGGAAACTAATGAAAGAGTAACACGGAACAGGTGAACACAGTCGGGTAACAAGACGATGACAATGGCGGGGCGGAGGCAGGAAGACTGGAAGCACTTGGTGTTGGTGGTCATGGGAGACGTGATGTGTAGGAGAAAACTTTTTTTTTTTCTTTTTCCCATGAGTTTGCAGGTGTAAATTATTAGAATTAGGCAGTTGTGAGGCTTCGGTGAAAAATGTGTCCAATTATTTTCACCTTGCTACTGTATATAATAAAAAAGAATGAAACAGTCAGACTTTTTCCCCTTCGCTGAGATGTTTCTGGAGCTCTTCTTATAGGAATTGTATACATTTCTTATCTGAAGTGCTTCAAAATCTCTCTCTCTCTCACACACACACACACACACACACACACACACACACACACAGTGTGAGTCATGATAGCTGTCATAGTTTATTAGTCTC
>JAOVYU010000031.1:3012003-3023556 GCA_025674565.1 Synodontis membranacea
ACTCAAATGTGATGCCAAATCTATAAGAAAATGCTAAATTTAGCTAATTTCATTGTATTTAGCATCAAGAGCAAAGTGAAAAGTCATGGAATCAACCATACCCAAGTTTAAGCTAGCTAATGACACAGCATAATATTTTAGCTAGTTAGCATGTAGCCATTAAGGTTTTGTTAAGCCATAGTGTGATTAGAAATACAACGAAACAGTCAGGAATGTCAACATTTCACTCAAATGTGATGCCAAATCTATAAGAAAATGCTAAATTTAGCTAATTTCACTGTATTTAGCATCAGGAGCAAAGTTAAAAAGTCATGGAATCAGCCATTCCCAAGTTTAAGCTAGCTAATGACACAGCATAATAATTTAGCTAGTTAGCATGTAGCCATTAAGGTTTTTTTTTTTTAGAAAGACAATGAGGGAGGTTTAGCCAGTTAAGAAGTTAAGAAACACTATCATTACACCATAAGATAAGTTAAGACAAGCTAAGATAAGATAAGATAAGATAAGATAAGATAAGAACTTAATTAATCCTGAGGGAAATACTTGTGTCTTTTACATGCTGAGTGATTAATATTGGTATTTTAGTCAGGAAGGATCAATTTGACAAATTACCATTAAATATGGATACAAGTTTAAGCTAGCAAAATGTTCATGCTTATTATAATTATTTCGCTAGTTAGCGTGCAGCTATTAAGTCTTTAACAAATAACTACAATGTAAAGTCAGGAATGTCAACATTTTCTTCAGATTTGCTTGACCAAAAAAAAAAAAAAGCCACTTAGCATCAGCTATAAATCAGACCATCATGAGTTTATATTAAGAATTTCCTTTTCACAACTCTGTGAAAAATGGAAATCTTCTTGTGGACATAGTTGAACGTAGTATTTTTAGCCTAGCCTAGGTATAATAACAACGCTGAATGTTTTTGAAATGATGTCCTTTTCTCATCCACATTGCACTCCAGCAGGACAAAAGCCACGGGTTATAATAAGAGAAAGAACACTTCAGGCTCTAACACTGCCGCAGCACATGGGGGAGAAAAAAAAAAAAGTGAGATGAGATTTAAATTAGTCAGTAAGCAATATTAAAACAGGAAATGGAAACCCCACAGGCATAATCACACAGTCACTTAAGAGCTCGTTTTCGAGTTTAGATACGGAGACGTGTTGTGTATTTTACCTCATTGTGACACTTGTAGACATGTCGAAATCCAAATTTAATTGGAAAGGCCTGTGTACATGCTTCTACAACTGTACAGTTTGCATAATTGGGCACGCTGTGCCTCTAAAACAACTGCACAAAGTGAATTAGGGCAGAATAATAACTCTAAAGCATCTATTAGCATGTCGCTTTGCTAGGACACAACAGGAATAACGGGAAAAAAGAAATATCATCAGTGCATTTCCTGTTCATACACCAGCACTGTTTTGCACAATAACAATCTAACACCCGATACTGACTCAGAGCGAAGACACGCTGTGAATTATGTGCTCCTTTAACAGCAGCTCTCCATTGGTCAAAAGGTGTTGTGTACAGGTTTATATTAACGCGCTAGTTCTAATATGGTATCGTTTTATAGTAACTGCTAACTCAGAGGAACCCCGTATAGATGTTTATTTAACGTTTGTGGACGTCTCGACCAATCAGAGTTCAAGCTGGAATGTTTTCCGCCGTGTTAAAGTCCTCAGAAAAAGACGACTTTTTATTCCTCGTTAAATGTAACTAGAAATGGATAAAAACTACGACGTGGAATATCAAAAATAAAAACACTTTGGGACATTTTGTTACAGCAAAAAAACTTTCAGTGTGGTTTCATCCTTTTTTCTTTTTTTTTTTGAGAAACGTGACTCAATATTATTCTGGAAATATAATCCCAGGTATACAGTAAATCTGTATTTTTGTTTTCTAATACATGACAGTTCATAACAGTTCCCGGCAGTGGTCTAAGAGTTTTAGGAGCTAGTGTATGAACACGCAAAGAGATTTTTGACAGGTTCAACTGAGGACCTTAAACTCTGAACACACTCTGTCTTGTTCCCACACACACACACACACACACACACCAAGACAGTATTCCAGCCCTGCAGGGATTTGTTAAACATTTAGAGGAGACCTAGGCATCAATTATGCATCAAAGTAATTGTTCATCTCCGGAAACCTTCACATACCAGGCGAGGCGGAGTCTGCGCCAGCATCTCGGCTCTGCTCGCCTTCACACCGCGATCAGGAGGGGCTGAGGAGGAACTTAACACTGCCTCTCTCGCACTTAATGCTGATGTGCGAGGATTTGCACCGCGGGCAACGGCTGACGAGCTTGCCGTGAGTTTACAGCCAAGGTGAGAAGGGGCTCGGTCTGAAGCGGCGCCATCCGCCATCCAAGCTGCCTCTTTAATTACTGCCACGGCTGTGAGAAAATTTGCAGGTTCACGCCACATTTCCTCTTAAGCGGAATGCATTTGTCATTTGACAGGGTAGGAACATGATGTGTTACACGTGCATGAAAAGGCATTTTAGGATTAAAAAAAAAAAACATTCAAAAAGTGCTGTCTTTTGAACTTGTCACTTTTTTTTTTTTTCTATTTCTTTAAAATGACTTGGATAAGAACACAAAACATTTACATCACTTGTAGGAAGCAGTAAATCCAAGCAAATGGCTCGAGTGAGTAATCTACTCTTGCACATTCAGAGTTTATTATTATTATTATTTTTTATTTTATTATTTTTTTTTTCTGTTTACATCTTCTACAATTTTGCACATTTTAATTTTTTGTTACAATCTTTATTTTATAGACATTTTTGTTGTTATTTGCACAAAGTATGAGCAGTTCAGGATACATTTCACTGCGTGTTGTACCTGTATAACTATGCATGTGACAAATAAAGAATCTTGCATCTTGAATCTTGAGTGATTCCTCGGACCAATCCGGTCCGACATTTCTTCAGTTCCCTACACGCAACTTCAGTTCCCATATGCAAGTCTTTCCGGAGTAAAAAAAAATGATAGAAAACTGTAACTGTTGTTTCATCTCGACCTGTGTATAGTGACATTTGAAGAAGGTATCTTTGGTGAGCGTGCGTAGCCAGTCCTTGCTTTGCAAACCTGCCAACAAAGCTAACAAAAGCCTAGCACGTAACCTGTAAAAACAAACAACCAACCGTCACGCTCATTAGTGTGTCGTTTCATTCGTTTCTAGCTAGTTAGCTTAATTAGGCTTCAGTTGTAAACAAGATCCTCTCGTGTTAGGTTCAGCGTGCACTATTACTTACAGGTCTGATCTGAAAGCACGTGCTAATTATTTACTCTTGTTTGTGCCAGGGGAGCATTTTCTAACGCTCGTTTGCGGTCGGGATGTTTCCTGTCTTTTAGTTTGGTTATGACTAGGATCCTTGCTATGCTATGATTATAATCCAAAGGTTGAACTGAGAAATGCTTCCTCTTGTAGTTGCAGAGTACATTTTCAGTAAGATCGTAACGCCCGGGTATGATTTTAATTCCTAAAGGTTAATCTTTGGATGTGTTTTTTTTTCCCCCCTATTATTTGTGTGGAGAAACGAGTCACGCTGATGCTTGAGGACAGTATTTCCGCCAGTTAATTCTGCAACCTGCCTGACACGAGATCGGATAATGATGTTGGATCCTTATTCTCTTGGAATCTTTTTTTTTTTTTTTGGGTGTCATGAATTTAATGCGATTATGAGGTTTTGCTCACCAGGTGTGGATGATGCGAACTCATTCTTGCTCTGTTTTCCATCAGTGCTTCGTGACCTGTGTACAAGGCCGGGTCTGCGCCCCCGCACGCCGGCTCCTCTCCCCCCGGCTTCCTGTCAGGACTGCGCTAGTCTTGGTGGGTAAAAACCTCACAGGGTGACACAGTTTGTAGTGACAACTAATATTAATCACGGGTGTTTTAGGAGGTGTGGGTCGTGCTCGAGGCATGATTTTTTTATTATATTTTTTTTCCCGTGTCCTTCGCAAGAGGTAGCCTTCACTAACAGATGCTTTCTTCTCTAGAGGGCACAGCAACTCTGACTTTTTTTTTGTTGTTGTTCACATTGCTACTGGGATTTTTTGAAAGCTAGGAATATCTTGATATCTTTTAATATACATTTCATACATTAGCACCCAGTCATTTTAGGGGCGGAACCATAAAGCTACTCATGATTCAAAATGGCTAACAGAACTTGTGATAAAGTAGCTAGCTACACAACAAGCTACTAAAAGAAACTTAACTACAATACACCGAAGCTACAGTGTTGCGTCAGACTGACAAAATGTCCTGCAAATGAAATCAAAAATCGTCCGGTTCAGTTTTGCATCTAGAACTTTCTGTTACGCTACAGTGGTGCTTGAAAGTTTGTGAACCCTTCAGGATTGTCTGCATCAACAGATTTTCACACAAGTCCTCAAAGTAGATAAAGACAACCCAGTTAAATAAATGAGACAAAAATAATTCACTTGGTCATTTATTAATTGGCAAAAATGATCCAATATTACATATCTGTCAGTGGCAAAAGTATGTGAACCTCTAGGATTAGCAGGTCATTTGAAGGTGAAATTAGAGTCAGGTGTTTTCAATCAATGGGACGACAATCAGGTGTGAGTGGGCACCCTGTGTTATTTAAAGAACACGGATCTATCAAAGTGTTGACATGTTTATGGAAGTGTATCATGGTACGAACAAAGGAGATTACTGAGGACCTCAGAAAAAGGGTTGTTGTTGCTCATCAGGCTGGAAAAGGGTACAAAACCATCTCTAAAGCGTTCAGACTCCACAGACTCCACTATCTGTCTTACCACAGTAAGACAGATAGTGTACAAATGGAGGAAATTTAAGACCATTGTTACCCTATCCAGGAGTGGGCGACCAACTAAGATCAGTCCAAGAGCATTTTGTTTTGTTTATGAATGAGATTCGATCCTTTTCGCTGTTCCGATCCGAATCAGTAAACCATTCTGTTTCATTCGGTTGTTTAATGTCCGGATCAGTGAATCGTTTCATAAGTGAATATGATTCCGTCCTGTTTTGTTCAGCGTTTGTGTTTAAATCAGCGAATCGTTTTCTTTATAAATGAGAGTCTACCCATTTCACCCAGTGGTCGATGTTTGAACAACTGAATCGTCCTTTTATTGTCCAGGGATCAGGGTTTGAATCAGCGAATCATTTTGTCCGTGGCTGAGAGTCAGCAATCTTTCATTTAATGGTTCGTGTTTGAATCAATGAATCATTTTGTCCATTCTAACCTGAGTGAATATGTGCCTTCTGAATCTGTTATTGATGAAGTGGTTGGCTTCTGTGAAATTTTTAAGTCAAAAAGGTCCAAAAATAACCCTGCCCTCTGGAAAAAAAAAAATCCTGCCGTGGTAGCCTCAAGGACGTAGAGGATGTACTGTAGTGCACCTTAAAAAGGTGCATAATTGGACTTTAGGGACTGTTTTACCTTTGACTGGGCGTTTACATTGTACTTCAGGGAACAAACATTTCCCTGTATGGTACTTATTTTTTTTTTCTGCTGAACTCGCAGCAATCATTGTAAAACAAGTCTAGTCCTAGCTGCAAGACGAATCACGGGTATATACGAACATTTTTGTTTTAATCTATGGTTTCTAAAGTAACAGGTCATTCAGACGGGCTTGTCTTTGCGTCTTTTGGAAGGAGTCTCCAGTGCAAGCACTTTGTTAAGCTTTTTCAAAAGCTTTGAGTTTTCTGCTACAGGGAAATGTTTGGTTCTTTCTGTGTGTGAGACGTGTGATGGATGCGAGCTGCAGCACTGAATCGAGCCACATCAGGGGTCAAGTCCCATATAAAGGTCCTGTAACTCTGAAACCTGTCTCTTGACTACATGCTAAACTGCTGTCTTTTTCCAGCTGGACCAGACAATGGCATATCCCTCTGGCAGTGTGTGTGTGTGTGTGTGTGTGTGTGTGTGTGTGTGTGTGTGTGTGAGGGGAGAAACACACTGTGGTTCCTCTCTCTTTGTCCCTGCTCCATTATTTAGAGGTGATTGTGTAGGTGAGAGACCTGCACTGGGGGCTGTCATACAGATGGACAAAACAGTGTGTGTCCTGGCAGTGTCCGAACCCCTGCCTTGATCCAAAACACTACACGCACACGCACACACACACACACACACACACACACACACACACACACACACCATGCACACACACAAGCAAAGGATAACAGAAAAAAAAAACAATCCAATAAACTGCAACATAAAAGGCACTCAATATCAAGCTCTTGTATCAGTCAGATGTATTTTCAGTTTGCACATTAAAGGATGTCAAGTTGATTAAAGAGTTAAAGAGCAGGTAGACTTTCCTTTTCTGTCATTTTCTTTCTAATAATCTCCTTTCTGTTCTCTGAAAGCAACATCCCCATTATGGCGCTTAGCCTCAGCGACACTGATTTATTTATTTATTTATTTTAAAAAACACTGTTCCAAAGCCTAACCGTCATTCATGAATTATTTAAAAGTCTAGTTTCCAAAGTGCACAAGTAAACAAAAGCTTCACGCTGGCCTGCTTTTGACTCTGTGAAGGCGTGTACAACTTTCCCTCGTACAGTAATCCTTGCACATGTGGTAACCGAACGAACGATTCCTGCAATCAAGGCCGAAAGTCGTAATTGAGGTTTGGCTCGGTATAAAAAAAAAAATAAAAAAAAAAGTATTTCATACACATGTTCACCCTGCTTCCGTCTTTTGTCCTTTCAGTCAGTTGAAAAGGAAGAGCGTGTGCCGCTTTTGAAGAAAACAAAAGGCCGAAGAGAGACAGACAGAGAAGAGAGGAGACACGAGAGCGCCTCGTCTCCGGTTCCAGTTCGTTTGAGGCCGCGAATGCGCTCGATGGATTTGTAATTGTTCGGAGGCTGCAAAGTAATGGGATCACTTAGAAATAAAATACAAAGTCAGACAATGGTAATTTAATATGGTTCTTTTGGGCATGGTGTGTTTTGGGGAGAAGATAGCGAGTGTAAGTGTGTGTCTGGAAGAATATCTGGGAACATGAGTGAAAGAAAATGAGAATGTCATCCAAGGAGGTTTTCTTTCCACATGTAGAGGGTTTCAGTTTGGATTTTTTTTTTGTTGTTTTTTTTTTCAGGGAAATAAATGAGAATGATTTGATAAACCTGGAAGAGTTTTGAAGTTATGGTTAAGGATGGAGTTTAATTAATTAATTTTTTTTCCCCTTATAATTTCATGTCTATGACGAAACAAAATCCACAAGTCATTTTTATTACAACTGCTTATAGCTGCTATAATCGAAAGATTTATTCTGACAGCAAATGTAGCTAGAAATGGATAAAAAGTATTGCACATATAGTTCTTTAATAAACTCGAAAATGCAATCGCTGATGTGTAAGATTAACGCAATGATTCAGGATGTGCTGTTATTGGAAAATAATAAACAGCTAACGGTAAATCCAGCTTCATTACAACACGTTGTTGTTGATTCTTTTCCTAAAGAAGCACATCCCAGAGTGTTCTTCTTATTATTATTATTCCACAGTTGTTGTTTTGATGACATCATCCTTATATCCTGATTTTAAATATCCTGTTGTACGTATGCGTTAAGACGGGCAACGTTGGACGCGGGCAGAAAGCCTCTGTAATCTTCTCCCAGCCCACCTCTACTTCCTCAAGCTTCGTATCGATTTTCTCTCTTTCCCTTCTCTCCAGCTCCTCGTTTTTTAGGAAGGCACGCGCCTTTGTTTGCCAGTCGGGTCATTGTGTTTTGCCGCTGTGCATTTCCAAAAACCTTTCTCTGTCTGCAGGCCGTTATTGCAAATGGAGCCCGAGTGGCCACTTTATCAGGCCTAGAAAACTCGGCTTATGCAATCTAGTGGTTAAGCAACTGAAGGTCTTCTTTTTCCGAATGCATTATTTTTATGACTGAACGTAGAAAATGCAGATCTGCTTATTCATGAGTACTCGGAATCATACAGCGATCTCTGTGGGAGGATTATTTTAGATAATGGCGCCCCTCATCACTTGAAATTTGCATTAGCGATATTAGCAGGAGGTTATACTAATGCTTGGGGCTGAGATTCCCAAAAGCATGACAGCACAATTGTTATACTGTAATTGTTAATTTGTGGTAGAGAGAGAGAGAGAAATCACATGGACTATGCTCTGGATTATTCATGTCTGTATTCAATCCTAACACATTTGAATCAATGAATCATTCCATTCATGAACTTGATCCTGTTCTCTTTTGTCCAGTGGTTAGTGTTTAAATCAGTGAATCATTTTCTTTATAAACTCAGTCGGTGGTTAATGTCTGAATCAGTGAATCATATTTTTTCATGTTTGAATCATAGTGAGGTATTCTGCTCGTGAATGAAATACCCTTCCTTGTTTTGATCAAGGATCAGTGTTCGAATCGGTGAATCATTTTGTTCATGAATGAGATTCTACCCTGAGTGAATGCGAGATTCAGTGAACCACTGTTCACTTTGTTTGTTCAATGGTTCAGTGAACTCAGTGAGTTATTTCATTTGTGAATCCTTTTTTTTTTGGATCAGGAATTGGTGTTTGAATCAGTGAATCATTTTCTTTATAAACGAGATTCGACCCATTGCACTCGGTATTTGATGTCTGAAAAAATGAATCTTCTAAAAATGTTTTTTTTTTTTTTTTTTTTTAAATGTTGTGGTATAAAAGGAATAAAGCTCAGCATCACACCACCTCTTCATTGATAATTTTCCTACATACTGTAACAGCAAGCCTCGCCCATAGAAACACACTTTTTCATTTATAACTGTAAAACCTAGGCACCGTAATAAGAGACAATTATTGTATTGTCCTGTATCTATATATCTATGTCATCTTAGTGTTAGAATATTATTTTTATTTTAACCGCGGTAGCAATTATCCACAGTTTCCCAGCAAAGTGCACATGTAGAGTGTTTGCACATTTTTGGCCAGGATGTATAACAGGGCCATCATGCATGAAGCGGCGGTTTCGAGCAGCTCTCTCAGCCTAATGAAGTGCTTGAACGGTGTGTCTGCTGGCTAATTGCGGGAGCCGCGCATAATTTGTAACTGGAAGGCATGTTAATAATTCAGTCATTGCGGTTTAAAGAATGGGGGGGGGGTCTGCAGATAACCCAGGATTATTTTCCGAGGCCACTGCGGCATCGCGTTGCACCCAACGGAAATAGGCCTATTTATGCTTCACGTCAGCAAAACCTGCAAATATAAATGTACAGGGAACCGAGAAGGCAAGAAATCATGGCTTAATTGCTCACTTGAATTTTGCTAGTGCAACATTCCGTGCACATAAAACAAAGTCATCCCCTGTGGGTTTTCATGCAAAGCCTCATGGGTACATATGAGAAAAGTCACCCCAAATCTCTGGTGCTGTGACAGTTTAAAAGTGTTTTAAAAAACAGCTATGTGTGTTACGTTTTGGAAGCGGCACGCCGCAGTCTTGACACTCACTCTACTCAATTTCCCACTTTCGACAGCAGCCGAGGTGACAGTGTTTATTTATTTCCAGTGTTTGGCGGTGAGGGAAGGAGGGAGGGGGGGCGGGGGGGGTCATTCAGAGGTATTCATCTCGCCGCAAGAATCGTGCGCCTTCTCCGAGTCTGGCTAATTAATGCAAATTTCCAGCGTGCAAAGAGGAGTTGGCAGAAAGTTGAAAAAGTCAGCTAAGGAGTGACGTGAGCCGTGTGCCATTCGGATATAAACGTGTGGGCTGCAGAAACAAACTGCAAAGAAAATATCTCCATGAGAGGGGAGGGGAAAACAAAGTCAACCCTGAGAACGTGGTGAAAATGAGTGCATGCTTAATGAGGAGCTGAATACTGCTTACAGCATGAACCAGTTCCAGATACAAGATAAATTCGGATGATATCACGGGTCAAGGTAGTCACCATTAGTTTCTGATTGTACTGTAATAATTGGAAAAGCAACATCTATTGTGTTTATTGTTAACAGTTCGGTGTATTTACAATTCTGGGATTACAAATCTGTAATTTTCCTTTACAGGATTTGGGCTAGTCTTACTTACCAAATCAAAAACCCAATGTATAGCTATATAGCTCTCACGTATACACCATTTGCTCCACCAAGCATTATTTCACAATTAATTGTTGTTTGGAAAACAGGAACATTCCTTATATGGACAAAAGTTTGTTGACACCTGACCATGCCTATAGAATATGGTCCTTCTCCAATACCCATATGTGGTCCTTTCCAAGCTGTTGCCACAAAGTTGGAAGCACACAATTGTTTAGGATGTTGTTGTATGCTGCACTCTACTGTAGCATTACAATTTCCCTTCACTGGGACTAATGGGCCCAAACCTGCTCCAGCATGACCATGCCCCTGTGCAAAATGGGCTGAGCTGAATGAAGCCATGGTACACGAGGTTGGTGTGAAAGAACTTGAGTGGTCTACACGGAGCCCTGACTTCAACTCCACTGAACACCGAACTGAAACATGACTGCACCCCAGACCGACATCAGTGCCTGACCACACTAACGCTCATGTGGCGAATGGACCCAAATTCCCACAGACGCGCTCCAAAATCTAGTGGAACACCTTCCCAGAAAAAATGGAGCTTATTATAAGAGCAAAGGGATTAAATCTGAACTGGGATGTTTAACAAAGCACAGATGAGTGTTATAGTCAGGTGCATTCAAGGCTTATTGAGCACCCAAGTGCAGAGCAAACTAAAGAGCATACCATACTGAAGTGTGGCACCATGATTGTCCTTCAGCTTCTCCTAACAGGAACCAGTCTGGTGGTCTCCTCCTTGCTAACAACTTACAATGTTCCTCATGAATGGTGTCTGTTTTTCTTGTCAGAGTTTCCATCAGGATTAAGGAGCTGCCTAAGTAGCTGGATCCTCAACTGGTGACCAGTGATCTGGATGTGTAAGTTTTTTTTTTTATTATTTCAAAATATTTGAAAAATGCTGTAGCAGATGCAGATTTCCTACATATGGAAAAACTGTCTATAGTTTGGCAACTTCAGTTTTTCTAAGCATTTCTGAACCATTGCAGCCAATCCTAGCCAGACCTTCATTAACCCTAAATTTTATGCAGCTAGATCTTTAGATAGATAGTTAAGACTTTATTAGTCCCTCGGGTAGGTTCCTCCGGGAAATTTAGTATGAATTTTTAGGGGAATTCCACGGATCTGGGGGTAGGCGCTGGAGTACAGCCATGCTGTTAAGCAGGGGCGGGCCTGGTTAGTACTTGGATGGAAGACATCCAGAGAAGGCCGGGTGCAGTACAGAGACCCAGTCACAAGGGGGTGCACACTCTGGTGTAAGCCTGGATAAATGGGGAGGGTTGCGTCAGGAAGGGCATCCGGCGTAAAAACGTGCAGCGTTTTTGTCCAGACGTGCCTACAAAAAGATCTGCTGTGGCGACCCCTAGTTGGAAATAGCTGAAATGGGAAGGAGGAGGTGGGGTAGGAGCTGGAATTTTGCCAACCATACTAGGAATCGACCAATATTGTTTTTTTCAGGGCCGATACCGATACCGATTATTGCTAGTTAATGATTACCGATAGCCGATATTTGGAACCGATATATAG